>CAIGRF010263104.1:0-21239 GCA_903798235.1 Fraxinus ornus
CAAAAAAATTGGGCCATTTGTCTTCTTTTTTTGTAATGGGTTGTTCAAAAAAATGGGGCGGACCAAAGCCCAGTGCAGGCAGATGCCTGCACTGGGCCTTAACTAGCTCCGCCCCTGGAGCCGATGCCCCAAAATGGGGTTTGGCCCGAGCCTCGACTTGAGGCTTTTCCTTGGCCAAGTCTCAGGCCTCTCGAGCCGACGAGCCACATCGTCATCCCTATTACAATATATTAATTATAAAATGAAAAACAAAAAAACAAAATAAAATAAATCAAAACAAATACCACCATCACCACCACCACCACCACCACCCCCTCATTCCCCAAACCCCTTTACTTGAAAATCGCCACCCACCCAACGCCACCGCCACACCAGCCACCATTGATCATGCCAATGGAGACCTCATTTCTTCTCTCAACCTCATAATCGATCCCGTCCCAGATCTAGAATTTTTCAATTCATCTCTCAACCACATAATCGATCACATCTCAAATCAATAATTTTTCAATATAGACCCAAATCATCAACAATAATGCATGGCTACATTGTAGAACTAGCAAAATAGTGATGGAGTGTATTGTGTTTATGACTGGCAAGACAAATGAAGCATGAGTATAAATTAGTTGATTTTTGTTAATATCTTTCTGGGACTTCTTCTATTGATTTCTGGTGAATTAGTTGTGGGTTCTTGCTGTGGTGGTCAAGTTGGTGGTGGTGTTATCGGGTTCAAATGGAATTGATGGTTCAACGGGTGGTGTTAGTAGGTTCTTACTGTAACAGTGGTGGTTGTGGTGTTAGTGTTTAATAGATTGTCGTGTTATTGGTGAATGAAATGGCGTGATGAGATGCTATCAACGAGATGGAGAATTGAGATATGGGAGGGTGTGTGATTCCGACAGTGGAGAGGCAATAAGTTGAGGCGACAGAGATGGAAAATATAGTGTATAGTTCCATCCCAAGATGTTTTGGGTTTGGTTTTAGGATAGAAATCTGAGTGAGGCGGCGAAAAATGGTTAATTTGGTATGGATAGCGAAATTCCGATGGTGCTGTCAAAATGTGGGAAGCAAAGCCAAGAATATCTGTTAGCACAAGCTGGCCATGGCAGCTACATTATGGAATCAGCAATGCCGAACCATATTGGAAGATTCTGGAAAAATATGGGATGGAGGAAATGGCACATGCTTTTTTTTTTTGTTGTAAAATCTTGTTACAAGATTCTTCATTTTTTGTATAAGTAGAGCAAGCGGATCTATTGTAAAAATATAACAATCAGAATTCATTTTTGTATCTTCTTTTTACAATTTAGTGAAATCATTCTCTTCCAAATTTGGTCTCAGCATTTGTTTATATATTTGTTTTATGGTATTAGAGCCATGATGACCCAAAATGAATCTTCAAATATCATTGATAATCAAAATCAATCCTCAAATGGAAACAATCAAAACCAAACTCCAATCACCATTGTAGAAGCTGTTGATCCATTCCAGCCAAACAATCCATACTTTATTGGAGCAAATAAAAATTCCGATGCATTACTTGTTACTCAGATGCTAGATTCAAGCAACTATCCCTCCCGGGCTAGATCAATGAAAAGGGCACTTTGAATTAAAAACAAATTAGGATTTATTGATGGAAGTATTTGTGAACCAGTTGATACAGACAGCCCTTTGATGGATCATTGGATTCGATGTAATGACATTGTCATCACATGGTTACAAAACACCATGTTTGTTGACATCAAAGCCAGCACCCTGTATGCAGAAACAACACACCAATTATGGCTAGAACTCAAGCAACGTTTAGCATAGAAAAATGCTCCCAGAATTTATGAAGTGAAGCAAGGAATTGCAGCCTTAATGCAGAATCAGGATACTATAAGTGTGTATTTCTCAAATCTGAAAACTCTTCTTGATGAACTGATGAATTACAAATCTATTCCTAATTGCACCTGTGGAGGATTGAGAGTTGTAGTACTCAATCATCAGAGAGATCAAGTAATGAAGTTTCTCATGAGTTTGAATGACTTATTCAAGGGAATCAAGGCATAGATACTTCTGATTAAACCTTTCCCAAATCTGAACGAAGTATATTCAATTATTCAGCAAGAGAAAAAGAGAAGATAGATATCTATTGAGGTTCTTAATGCTGAATCCATGGCTCTAATGGGGAAACTTGCTCCAAGAGAGTGGGGAAGGTAGAACATGGGACCTCAGAAGAAATACTTCTGTACCTTTTGCAAAAATACCAGGTTACTCCATTGATAAATGTTTTAAGGCCAATCCTCATAAACCAGTGTGCTCACACTGTCAAATGCCTGGCCATTCAATAGACAAATGTTTCAAAATTCATGGATATCCACCAGACCACAAACTCTATGGAAGGCAAAGACGTGTTACACCTTTTGCAAATAAGGTTACAGGTCTACTAGCTACTAGGGAGGATGAAGGAATTAACAACAACCAAGTATCTCTAACTCAGGAGCAGTATAATCAACTTCTGGCATTACTCAAATTGCAGGGAACTTAGCCTCACATCTCTTCAGCAAATCAAGTGCAAACTTTCATACCATCTTCTTCAAATGAACCTGAAATGCCAATGATTTCTGGTATTTCACTATGTTCATCTACCTATATCACAAAGCCTCAAAGGACCTCTGGTATTCCATGGATCATGGACATTGGAGCCACAGATCACATGATCTGCTCTCCATCATCTTTTACTACTGTCAATGGAGAAGTCTCAACTTCAGTTGTCCTTCCAAATGGAAATATAGTTCCTATCACCCATATAGAAACTGTTAAAATAACAGACATAATAACCTTGGATGAAGTTTTATGAGTTCCATCTTTCTTTTTCAACCTTATTTCAGCCAAGAGAATAACACAAACATCAAATTGCTGTCTCATTTTCTTTTCCAATTCTTGTTTTGTGCAGGACCTTATAACTTAGAAGACAATTGGAATGGCTAAGGTGAGGCAGGGGCTGCACCACTTGCTGCAAAAGGAAATCTCTCGTGCAGCCTTAAAGAGTGTTTACCTATTATCATAAAAAAAAACTTCTACATCAGCATCTGTCATCACTAAATCCAAAGAGTTTATCTATGACACTATATGATGGGACATCCTTCAAACTCTAGAATAAATCTATTGGGTGATAATCATAAATTCAAACATACAAACACGAAGAAACCATGCCCTATATGCCCTTTAGCCAAGTTACATATATAGGCTGTCATTTGGTGTTAGTCAACATATATCAAAAGAGTGTTTCGAATTAGTTCGTTGTGATTTATGGGGAACATGTAATGAGATTGCTTATGATTGATCAAGATGCTTTCTCACCATTGTTGATGACTTTAGCAGATGTACTTGGATTTACTTGCTCAAACTTAAATCTGAGGCTTCTAACACTTTACAAAGTTTTTGCAACATGGTAGAAACCCAATTTGAAGAAAAAATTAAAGTGATTAGAAGTGATAATGTTAGAGAGTTCGATATGAAAAAATTCTACTCAAAAGAGGGATCATACATCAGAGGACACGTGTTGAAACACCTTAACAAAATGCCATAATTGAAAGAAAACACCAACATATCCTAAATATAGCTAGAGCCCTAAAATTCCAAAGTGGAATCCCTATGAAGTACTGGAATAACTGTGTGTTAATTGTAGTTTTTCTAATCAATAGGACACCTACTTATCTTCTTGGAAATAAAACACCATTTGAACTCTTGTTCAAAGTTAAGCCCCAATATTCCTACCTTAAAGTTTTTGGCTGCTTTGCCTTTGCATCTACCCTTGCACATAACATGAATAAATTTGATCCAAAAGCAAGAAAATGTCTTTTCCTAGGATATCCCTATGGAGTTAAAGGTTATAAGTTGCTAGACATTGAATCAAACAGAGTATTTATTTCTAGAAATATTGTCTTCTATGAAGACAATCTCCCTTACAAAACTCAGAATATAAAGACTGATTAGATGCTTGAGACTGAACACACTCTTCCAAGCCCCAATGACTTAGTTTATTCTCATCTAGCAGATACTAATTTGAACTACCCAGTAAATCAAACCTCTCAGCTTTCAGCAGAATCTGCAGGAAGCATATAGCAAGATAATGAAGACCTTAATACTTCAACTGAACAAACTGATCTTTTCCAAAACACCTCTATAATTCCCATAACTCCATATCATCCTCACATGTCCACTAGAGTGAAGAGAGCCCCTTCATACTTGCAGGATTTTGTGTGCCAACAAGTTACCTCACTCCACCATTTTCAAAAGTTGGACAAGGATAAAGGTTCTGCCATAGCAGGTTCTCATTCTCCTTCATGTGCTACTCTATCATATCACGAAATATTTGAATTACACAAAGCTTTTGTCACATCTATCTCTGCACATACATAACCTAACTTATATCAAGAAGCTGTCAAGTATCCTGAATGGAGAGATGTCATGAATGCTGAAATAAAAGCTCCAGAATTGAATGATACTTGGGTTGTGACAAACCTGCCCCCCCTGGAAAGATAGCTATAGGCTGCAAGTGGGTATTCAAAGTCAAGTTCAAAGCGAATGGAACAGTGAAAAGGAAGAAAGCTAGGCTAGTAGCAAAGGGATATACCCAAATTGAAGGTCTTGACTACCATGAAACCTTTTCACTTGTGGCAAAGATGGTGACTGTAAGGACTATACTTGCTGTAGCAACAATCAAAGGGTGGCATTTACATTAACTAGATGTTAACAATGCATTTTTACATAGGGACTTGAATGAGGAAGTTTACACGGAACTTCCACCAGGTTATCCTGCAAGTGATTAGGGGAAGGTATGCAAACTTAACAAAAGTTTGTATGACTAAAACAAGCTTCTCGACAATGGTACTCAGAGCCGCCTTATTTTATTCTTAAAGAAGGTTTTCAGCAATCTAAGTCAGACTATAGCTTATTCACAAAGCACACGAAGGATTCATTCACAGCTGTAGATGATGTTATAGTGACAGGTAACAACATGGAAGTTATTCACTCTCTCAAAAGTTCACTTATGAAATGTTCAAAATCAAGGACTTAGGCACCCTAAGATATTTCCTTGGCATAGAGGTAGCAAGATCAAAGAGGGGAATCCACATTTGTTAAAGGAAATATGCATTAGATATTTTGGCTGATTCAATAATGATTGGGGCAATACCGGTAAAAGTGCCACTAGATCAATGTGTCAAGTTTTCTAAAGACCAATGGGAGCTCTTATCGGATCTTTCTATGTATAGACTTATTGGGATATTGCTATACTTGACTGTCACAAGATCGGATCTAGCATACTCAGTTCAATTACTCAGTCAATATATGCAGAATCCTAGAATGCCTCATTTGAATGCTGCCTACAAAGTGTTAAGGTACATTAATGGAGCACCAGGACAGGGTCTGTTGTTTACTTCGACGTCGGCCCTCCAAATTAAGGCATACAGTGACTCAGATTGGGGGGCATGCTTGGATACACGAAGATCAATAACGGGGTATTGCGTTGTCATTGGGGATTCTTTGGTATCTTGGAAATCAAAGAAACAAAATACCATCTCTAGATCATCAGCAGAAACTGAATATAGAGCAATGACCAGAGTTTGTTGTGAGCTATACTAGTTTAGATACTTATTGCATGACTTACAAATAGCTCATTCTCAAGCTGCATTGCTCTCTTGTGATAACCAGGTAGCGCTACATATAGCAGCCAACCCTATTTTTCATGAGTGAACCAAGCATATAGAGATTGATTGTCGCCTGGTTCGCGATAAACTTCAAGAAGGAAGCATAGTTACAAATTACTTAAAAAGTGATTCACAGATTACAGACATATTAACAAAAGCCATTATGCTCAAATAGTTTTTATTCCCACGTGTTCAAGATGGGAGTAGAAGACATCTACTCTCCATCTTGTAGGCGATGTCAAAATGTGGGAAGCAAGCCAAGAATATCAGTTAACACAAGCTGGCCATGGCGGCAACATTATGGAATCAGCAATGCCAAACCATATTGGAAGATTCTGGAAGAATATGGGATGGAGGAAATGACACGTGCTTTTTTGTTTTTGTTCCCCTTTTCTATTGTAAAATTTTGTTACAAGATTCTTCATTTTTTGTATAAGTAGAGCATACAGATCTATCGTAAAAATACAACAATCAGAATTCATTTTTATATCTTCTTTTTACAATTTAGTGAAATCATTCTCTTCTAAATTTTGTCGCAGCATTTGTTCTTATATTTGCTTTAGGTGCTGCCTCAAAGGCAACTGTGGTATCAACATCGTAGAGGAGAATGTGGTGATGGTGGAGGCGTTGTCAGTGAGGTTTTTTTTTTTTTTTTTGCGAAAAATGTAAATTTGTCATGTTACCCTTTTCAAAATTGGTCAAAATAAGTCAAATTCTAATTCTCTGGTCAACTAACGGTCAAATTAACGATTTTCATCCATTTTGACTCAAAGTACGGATTTTTAAAAGCTTTGGTATTCACGGTGGTACAAATGAAAGTATTGAGAAAAGTCAATAATTAAATAAAAAGTTTGATACCATGGATGTAATTTTCCTTATTTTATTAAAAAAATGTGGTCGAAATAGAGGAAAAAAATATTTTAAGCCCCAGTTTGAACTACGTTAAATTTCTCATTCTTCTATTCATTTTCAACCACACTTCTTCAATAAAATAATATTTTTCATCACATTAATAATTTTTTCTTCTTTTTCAACCACACATTCTTCATCAATCTACTATTTCAAAATACATTTTTCCAAAATAATATCCTTCAAACAACCCAAATATTAAACAAGGTCCAGGTATGAAAATGGAGACAATACTACAAGGAGGTAGTACCGTTAAAACCGAAACGAACGTTAATGACTTTCCCTTCTCCTCTTTCTCGTTCAATCAGCTGTTCAAAATCGTCGCTGCCGCCGTCAGCTCTCAGCCACCGCCGACCACCTGTAGAAAATACATACAGATATATATAGAGAGAGAAAGAAATATATAGAGGGAGGGGGCCAGTGCGTGGAGACAGAGATCGAAAGGATGATAACGCGGTCAAATTTGGCGGAGCAGCTGAGAGAATATCAAATTCGATCAAAGCACGGCTGGACTTCGGCCTCTTTTTTCTCGTCCACCTCTCATCTTACCTCCTCTAGGTATGTTTTCCATTTAATTAATTCTTTCAGTTTTAATTATCTCATTTTCCTTTCATCAACTGTTCTTATTTCTCTCTGTCTTGGTATTTAGGGTTCCTTCAATCCTAATTTTGGTGATTTTATGCTTCATTTTCCTTTTCTCTTCATCTCTTATGCTGAATTTGCGTTTCTGGGATTTTTATGCTAGAATTAGATCAACTTGGATTTGCATTTATAGAGCATTGAATTGTGGAGTTCAAGATATTCATTAGAGAATTATGTTATTTGGAATAGAATTAAGTCGACACGATTGGTTTCTGGAAATGCTATCATGTTTTGAAGTCATTATGATTTCATAATTACCGTGTAAGAGTGTTAATTCGAGGTATGTCTATTCGAGGGATGTTTCTTTTAACATGATTGGAAGGAAACAAATGTTCTTTAAACAACCAATAAGGACCCCAGATTTCGATTAATGACTCAGTGACACCTTCAAGCCATTTAGTATTGTCTATCCGAGACTGTAGAGGATAGTGACAATAAGGATTCCATTCGTTTTGTTAGAATTCATCTATGTACATTATGAAAATTTTGAACACCATAAATTTCTGCTTTAGAGTTCACCTAAACGCAGCTGTTGTCGTATACAGTGACCAATATCAAAATATTGGAAAATTAAATACCTGATTAATAGGGAAAAACCACAACTTACTTTTAAGTGTTTCCTGTGTGACGCGTGAGAAAACAGCGTGGACTATCATTGATACAGTTTATGTTCAAGACTATCATTGAGACAGTTTATGTTTAATGAAAGTAGAACTCAGTAAGGGCTGTCAGACGTGAGTAAGTGTTAAGTTCAGAAAGAAACTACAGTTTTATGCTTAAAAGAGGGAGGATATACATGCCCCAACATGTATAGATACTTGAGTTGTAGAAGAGACCTTGTTAAATAATTGAATCTATTTTGTGACCTATACATCAATGGTTTCTGAGAAACATGCTCAAAGATTGCATTCAATGGCTAAAATTTAATGAAAGATAGGGTGCTTATTCGACTTGAACATTGACAACAAGTGTTTGTATACTTATCTTTATAGAAGAGATTCACTTCCACATATTGGAAGTTTAGATACGATAACAATCCATGGAGTTTAATAAATCCTCACTTCGACGTTTCGCTTTCAATAAAATAGTCTCCCAAATTTCTATTCAGTCTGAAGTAGTAGAGTTTTTGAGAATGCGTTAATAGTCAGACAAAAAGAGTTGCACATGTGCAACATGTGTAGTGAAACAACGTCGATAGAAGAAGTAAAAAAATTGCTAAACCTGATCTTGAAATGTGTCTGCATCAACAAATGAGGCTTGGAGAAAACTAATTAATCAAGAATATTTTAATCCCTATAAAATAAAAAATAAACCAGCTAGACATATTAAACCCATAAAACACGGCCACCTCTTGTTGCCCATTGTCACCACCAGAACTTTTCTCCATCCACACACCATCAAGTTTTCACCATCACCCTTTGATTCAATACTCACTATGGCCAACCAATTGATTCCCCATTACCACCGTACCACTTAGTTCCTTCACCATCATTTAGCTGTTGACCACTGCTGCCATCACCTTTTCGGAGCCCAATTATTATCATTAAGGTTGCTTTTGGCCATGCTAGATTACAACAAATAAATAGTTCTCCAGTCAAAGCGTGAATGTTCATTAATTGGACAGTAATAAAGCTAAATTTCATAAATTAAGTAGATGATCCTAAAATGCAGACAAAACTCTATAAGTTGATAATTAGAATATGGCCTCCTTTTCCAAGTTCCCTTTTGACGTATCTATTTCTACTCTGATTTCTCTCAAATCTCATTTCGTTCACAGACTTAAGTTTAAACCATTATAAAATTTCATTTATTATTTTAACCTAGTAACATATGCACTTTGTTTGATTTCTAACAGAAGGAAAGGGTGTCATTAGGTTGATGGTGGAATTAGGTTGGAGAAGATGGGAATGTCAAGTTCTAGGGGCAGGAGGTGACAGAGTAGAGTTGTTAGGATTGCAGAGGCTGCAAATGGAGGGTGAATCGGGGTGGCTGGTGGTAGATGAAATGGCGTTAGAGTGGGTCTTGTTAATAATCACGAGGGAAGTGACACAGGAATGTGTGCACTTATGGAAGTGAATTGGAGGAAGTGGCTTCCTTCCCTACACTAACACCATGATCATTTAGGTTTTGTGCTTCTGATGAGGACAATCTGATTAAGATGTGATTGGTTGACTAATGTAATACACTGCCTTATCGTACACATTGTACCTAAATAATGTCAACACAATCTTCCATCAAAGTGCGTGGCATAAAAAAAAATTGTTACAAATTGGACTACTTTGTGCCAAAATTGAAACCTGAAGGCCTACTGTATTAACATTTGAATGTCTTAGACTTAAAGGAGAATTTGCCTAAAATTCAGAGACTGTTAGGATTAAAAAACATAATCTTGCATCTTTTTTATTTATCTTTGACCCCAACAATAAATATAGTATGCCAGTTTCTTGGTATAGTCAACAACTGGCTTTCAAATCTAACAGAAACAAACCAAGTACTTATTGATTATTTGCCTTCCATGTTCCCTTTTTCTCCAGCTCCATATTTAGAATCCAGTATCCTTTCACCCCATCTAATCTCACACGTACATAAAAGAAATAGATTATTAAAGCACATCCACCAACCCATTTACATTGTCTTGAGAGCATCTGTGAAACTGAAAATTCTGGAAGTTACCCAGATATAACTTTTCCAACAAGATATATGTTAAAGTCAAATCTAAGTTGCAAAAGCTATTGTGTTAAAATTAGCAAAAAGTGCATAGCTTTAGCATAGCCATCACTATGAATTATGTTGCTGTTACATGACATGTGTCATCAGTACTACATTCAAGCCAGGCCAGATTTTGTGGCATCTGTGCTAAACTGAGTACAGGTCTGGTTCTGTGGAAGACAAAGGTCCTTATTCAGCAATGTGGAGTGGACTCCAATCAGCGTTCCATAAATCAATGAGTGAAATCAATTCTATAACTTAATTTGACGAAATATTATATGAAAATCATCATTGGAAGAGTTCACGAGATTCATCCTTGAGATTTATCACTGAAAATAAGTGTTGTATTGAAAACATATAGGATTAACCATTATAAGTCATCATATCAGGGCAAGTAGCTAGTGGTGGTATCCCCTGACAAGAAATTGTCTCTGATTAATGGGCAAGGCAAATGCTGATGATGACATCCCCATCGTATTTTGCAGACTCATCTCTCATTTGGTACAGAAGATTAAGACGGATAAATAAACACACAACAAAGAAGAAATAAAAATAAGATATATGGGATTCAATTTGCATAAGCTGATAGTAATGGTCCTAATGGAAGATAGAACACTTAAGAAACAAACTAAGGGGCCATGTCTCGGTTGGACAGAAAGTTAGCAGGCGCAGTTTTCACTGAAAAATAGTTATCAGTATAGAAGGTAGTTAACTGTTGAATAATGAGTTTACTCTGGGTAGAAGTGGAAATCAATTATCTATTTAAATTCAGGGTGTTACTTAGATTGAAAATTGGAATATTTGGTCAGAAAGAGGCATAAGACTTGAAATCTTACAATAAGTGGATCCCTCATAACACAAGAACATTCTCATTCCAATATATTAGATCATTGAATTTTGGCTAGTACCCCCCTCCCCCCCCAACCAAATCTCCAATCCCAGTTGCCATTTGAATAAGTTGCATTTTACACATTAATGACCAAGTTATTGGATCCATTAGCTTATATTGTGGACTAATCACTGCAGAGATGGGCTTTTATGCATGGCACATGATCTACCCACCCAGTGACTGTATTGTTCTCCTATCCTCTGTTTTCAGACTTTCTAGAAATTAGATGTTGAATGTGACCTATGTTCTAATCTCTATGGTTACATAGTGGAATTGATAGTTTAAGACCTGCTAAGGTCTTCTCTATGCACATGTTTTGTTTTTGAGTTTCTAAGATATTTTCAGAATTGAAATTCTGATTGGTTTCTGTAGACATTTACAGGATTAACAAGTTCTCAACTTGCATTTGCATTACATTTGTAAAATGCGTTGCTTGTTATTTTCATGAAATATATTGTTACTTTCTCGATATATATTTTTATTGTGCTTGTGCATTTCCGAGAATTGCCGTATCTCATATGATGTGTTTCCTGGATGTAGGGTGGATGTTGCAATCTTCGTGATATGGGAACTTATCATTTTAGCATTCTTCGTTTTCTCTGTTGTTTCTTTATATTTTAGACATTTGAGGCTCGCTGTTATTTTGGTATTTATTACAATGCTACTGTTTTTATGCATGAAAATTACGAAGCAAGTAAGACTGGCCCGAAAAAAGAAGCGGAGGATGCTTCTTCCATTATCTATGTAGAAATCAATTAAGTGAAAACTCTTTTGCAACCATGTAGCTTGTGCGAATCCTTGCCCATTGCTTTTGGTCATCTTTTCGTTTTCCTTCTTTTTTTTTCTTAGTGTATGTAATTGCATTGAACGCTAGTTGATTTGAAGAATATAATTGATATGATTAGTTCTTTATGAGATTATACGGTGGTGACTATAGTTTGAACAGTTTTGATGTTTTGGACAGAATGGATTAATCACCTCTTTGGCTGTGTTGTTAATACCTTTGACTTTTTGAATCTCCCAATGGATTTATCTTGTTGGGAACTGTAGATTTGGTTTTTATACTTGCATTACATGTCCTAATTATGTTTTCGTTGCACAAACTTAGATATAGTAAACTCGAGGCTATCTTCCTCCATCTTGTGTATGGAAATACAGACCATATTTGTTACTGAACAGAAGATCAAATGGTGCATCCCTTCAATTGTATACTATTTTCCGTTGTCTTGATTTCACATAGATTAGTGAATGACCTTACATTGCGCATTTGATAAATGGCCTACATCACAGAAGTCTCGACTAATTAGCAACAGTTGTAAGTAGCTTTTTACGTTATCATAGTCGTCCTACTCACTTGAGCTTGAAAAAGTGGACTTCTATACCGTGTGTCACTATGGTCCATATTGCGCTCAATACTAGTAGAATGCTCAGTATAAGTCCCAGAGATCCTAGTGACCAATTGAAATACCACATTGCACTATTCTTTTCTGGCTTCTTGATCATAATCCACATCAAGCAGGGATATGCTAAAGTTACTGGCAATGCAATCCCTCCTATCAATCCAGCCAAACTTGGCAAGAATGGGAATGCTAAGGCTACGAAGAGTGTCAGGCATCCAAAGAACACGCGCAGTGCCGTCCTAACCCACAATGGACACGGTCTGTTCTGATTGCTAGTGTACCTGAACTCGAAATTGTCAAAAACTGGCATTGCGTATATTTGGAAAGAGGTGAGGCTGTTGATCAAGACCAAGAGACTTGCTAACCCCAAAATCACCTTACTCGTGTCATGTCCATGATACCTGTCCAATGCACTCAAGATCCCGGCATTTGCAGGCATTTGGTCAAAAAGTGCATTGTCATCAGAATGGAGAATTAAAAAGTTCCCATATGCCCAATAGCCTCCTATTGCCAGTGGAAACAAACAGCAGGAGATGATTAGATATGCAAACTTCACCCCTTTCCACATTGGCTGATGCGATGGGTGCTTTAGACTAGAAGGCATAGTTCCCTGCGAAATTAAGTATACAAATCAATCAATCAATCATATTATTTAATAATAAACACGAATAACTGAACTGTCCCTTTCTTTCTTTTTTAAGTTAGAAGAAATGTTTATTTTGGGAGTATTCTTACATTATAGACGTATAATTGGGTCATTCTTGATGAACAGGGCCTAGGTGGCCATGTTCAAACGGGGACGATGGAGCGCCCCCGATAGGCGGGCCGCCTGGAGGACACTGTTCATGTAGCATGTATACTTTCATCTTTCCCTAATATAAAATCTACTAATCACAATCGATGTAGGACTACAAATGTACTAATACGCATTGACATATGTAAAGTATCTTGTAGGTTAAGCCTTGGGGATTAAAATAATATTTTTAGTAGATTTTAATAAAAGTTGATGAAATGTGTGGTTGAAAGATTGTGCGCTCATAAATTGAAATGTGTGGTTAAATTTTTTGTTGATTTTGATTAAAGTCTTGATTTTAATCCATGCCATAGAGTGCTAAAGAAAAGGTAAAATTACAAACCTGTATTTCCAAGACAAGATTGTGACCCCTGAAAGCAAACGCAATGATTCCAAGTGCATTAAGTATGCTGCAAATGTTAGCAATAACAGATTTGGTCTCTATGGGTTCATAGGATATGCCATTTGGCCTGTTTTCGGTGACAGATAAAACCCATGTTAGAGTACAATATGTGACTGCCGCGGCGGCGCCAATCAGGGATACTCCGGCGATGGAGTTCAAGTTGGGAAGTTGAGCCAAGATCACGGCGGAGCAAGTGAAAACAGTGTACCACTCAACGGAGGTTATTGAATTTGCATTGCATGTGGGGTTGCTACACACAATTTGGAAGAAGATTTTCAAGGCGGCCCCGCCGATCATTATTAGGGTTATGCAGGTGCCGCTGGAGAGATACATCGTTGGAAGAAGAGCCATTAGCTTTCCCAGTTTATTACCTGAAACAATATCCCCTAGGTGTATTAGTGGCTCTATTCGATAATGTTGAAATTTACTCGATACCGTGTACTAAATATGCACAATCATGTACATGGCTATACATGTTATAATTTATTTATCCGAAGAACCACATAGGTAAGAGAGACAATAAACAAATACTGACAAACAACAATCTCTCTCTCGTCTGTTCTTTTACATAAATTTTCTAGTGAGTACGGTAGGTGGGGAGGAATTATCAAGCATAGTTGATCTACTATGGATGTTCTCACGATAAAGGCTATCCCACTTGCTTTTGACATTTGATGCACAAAAGGATTCGTGCCTTAAAAAAAATGCATTTAATGTAATTATTAGAGATAATAATGGAAGTCATTAATTACCAAAAGCAGCCATTGAGAGTAAGAGGTATCGGCTATGTCGATTTCCAGGTACGGATTCATGGAGTTGTATCAGTAACCATAACGTGTATAATTGCCATACAAATGCCAATGATAGGCATATAATTCCCCATGTCCTGCAATTAATTAGTCGACGAAATTTTAAAATATAAAAACATTCAATCTTCGACCATTTAAACTTTTAGATAAACACGATCCATAAAAATCAACATTTGATAAACAAAAATGTTTTGTTGCTATGTTTGTGTACGATGACAATATTTGTTATAACAATGTTCTTTTATATTTATTATTTTCATGTTTTCCTTTTTTCGAGTACTGATAAATAATCACGTGGAGGTCTTTTTTAAAGAAAAAAATATTTATAATCGTCAAAATTAAAAATAAGCAGGTTACTTATTTGGAAAAAAAAAAATTAACTTACACCGTTAAAATATGGGATGTTATTTTTAATTATAAGTAATTTCCTACTCCATAGACTAAAATCTATAAACTTACCAACCAAGGGCAGTAAAAGCAAGTGGAAGAACAAGGGCTTGAATTCCAATCCCAGAACTTAGGGTATGAAATGCAGCATAATATGCATTCCCATTTCTTGACTCAGTAATGGGAAGCCAATCTTCTTGTGGATCAAGCTTCGTCAGATGGCCAATTTCTTCAAGGCAATTTTGCATGCTCTTCATGGCCTTTTTCATCGGACTCGCTAAAGGTGTGATCACAGCAAATGGGCTCTTAAGGTTCGTCTGATTAACTGAATCAAGAATCAACGGTGACCGACTCGATTGGTATGGTGGTGCTGAGATCACCGGAGCTGGAGATTCTGATCCAGAAGTGTTTTTGATGATCATTACTGGGCTTGAATTTACCTCTACAACCTCACTCATTTTTCAATGATTTGAGTTTGTGTGTATAAGGGTTTGAGTGAGAAAATAATGAATGCTTCGAGTGTGTATATATATAGAAAAAATCTGAGGTGGGGTATGGTGGAGAAGAGAGAAGTAATATATTTGACCGATCGAGCCCCACTTTGGCTGCTGTTGTATCAAATTAGATTATAAGCAAATAAGTGTTTAACACGTTGTATAATTTCTTTGCTTTAATGTAGACGCCATGCAGATTAAATTCACAGATTATTTACTTTTCTCTTTTTGACATTATAATTCTCTTTTTCAAATTGTATAGTGCTAAGGTTTCTATTTGACTCGAACCTTCGGGGAAGTGCGAATAACTTGTCTTGATGCTCATTTGGAAGCACTGTGTATAAGCAGAGAAAATTATTTTATGTCTGCTCTTTTAAGATTATAAGTTATTAATTTTACGAAATGCGTTGATAAAAGTTGTAGATCCTATATAATATTTAAATAAAATAATGTACGACTAACTTATAATCTTGAAAAGTTTCGCCAATCACAAGGGTGATTAAGACGAGTGACACACTTTTGGGACATAAAACTTACGCATCTCCATAATATCAGTTTTGTCATTAGACTGTTTAAAAAACAGTTAACACATTCATCGGTCATTTTCTTTCACACTTAGTCTGTCATCCAAGGTGTTAAAATTATTTGGAAAAATAATATTAGTCCCATAATATAATGGTTGGACGCGTTTATATCCGTACCTCGCAAAGTAGATTTCTAGCCATCAATCAAACTCTTTACAAACACATTGTTACAAACTTATGATGATATATATGAATTAAAATCAATTTTTTTTCTTCTTTCTTTGTCACATTGGTTTTCTTGCTAACGAAGATTTGAATTTTCTAAATGTAGTTGCACTTGTATGGAAGAGAAAGGGAATTTCTCATAGAAGTGCTTTGGCCACAAACTCGCAAGATCTCTTTCTAGGAAAGTACTTAGTGTACTAACCCACTTGAAGACCTTTCTTTTCTTTGTAGGGTACAGCAATTATAAATTGGCCAAAGCTCTACTAATCGTTTGATACTTTCACTTTCTTGGAAAATGTAAAAAAATGTTAATTCTTCATTTTTTTTTTTTATATATTTGTCTCAATTATTGTTGTTCTTTAATGTAATAAAATGCTTAGAATATATGTTTAATTTGGTCACGTTTTTGGCTAACTACACCGCCTTAAAAGTAAGAAAATGAACATTCTTTTGTCTGCTTACGTCAGCAATAATGCAATGCGATGATGCAAAATATTGCATTATTTTGATTTGTTTTCATTATCTTCATTTTACTTTTTGTAGGAATGAGGAAGGATGGAGTCGAGTTGTAATAAAAAATTCTCATTATTAAAATAATAATAATAGTGGGTCTTCCCTAACGATACAATATTGGAAAATTGTAAAGTAACAAATGAAGAATTTACTTCATTATTATTAAAAATTTCAACTATGTAACTATAAAATTCCTAATGATAAATCAAACTTCCTCTCACGATTAGTCACAAATGCTTTCGTCATAAGCATTTGCTGAACACATCCTTGTCAATTCTTAAAAATATAAAATTGTTTATGTGAAATGTGGTTCTAAAACTCGGTTGTGGAAATGAAAATGCGCTTCCACTTGGTGTGATTTCATTGGTCTCTTGACCATGACCCGAATCTGTTTTTTCTTTGGTGCATTTTGGGCCGTTGGATCTTGATCAACGGCTGAGGCAGAAACCCACTTATTTCACTTGGGCTACAGTGGCGTTATGACTTCTTGTTTTTTCATACGGTTTCTATTCTCTTTCTCTGATGTTGAAACTAAGAATGTTGAAACTGATGTTGAACAATCTTTTTTGGTTAGGGCGGGCGGGCCGGGGTGCGGTTGAGGAAGAAGATAACTTTTCTTTTTTATTTCTTTTTTGGTTTTTATATTGTTTTAATTAATGTGTGAATTGTAAAGTTACAAATTTGTCCTTTTTCAATTTGTCAGAATTTGTCAAGAGAGTCAAAAAAAAAATGGTCAACTAACGGTCATACGGACGGAATCCGTCGATTTGTACTAGTGCTGCAACAATATGAAAGGTTTGAGACTGTGGATGACACAAAGTGAAGATTAATATAAAGTCTGCAAAAAAGAAAAAGATTTAAGGCCGCAACTACAATTTTCCCTTAAAAAAACTCGTATAGCCAAAAATCCTAATAATTATCAATACAAATAATGTTAGAATGGACAAAGGAAAAGTGGATGACATTGTCGTTTTGGTTTGATGCCTATTAAGAAGAATATTATAGTAAAAAATCTTTCCATATCGAGACAAAGAAAAGTGGACTTTCTTTGTCCTTTGTCTGCGTAAGCACTACGTGTTTACAGTGACGCAATATCATAATGCTAATTATTGCATCGATTTTCATGATTTTCATTTTTTTTTCTAATGTTGCATATCATCGTATATTTTGTAAGAATGAAAAAAGGATGAAGTCGAGCTGCGATGAGATTTTTTGTTGTTTCTGCATGTGTAAAAAATCAAAATACGTGTAGATCTCTCCATAATATCAGCTAACCATACACGACAGAAAATTGTGTAGATTTAACCAGCAGCAAATAAAGTAACAAATGGTTAATTACCTCAATAGTCACTGAACTTTACCGAAAGTTTCCACCAAGTCACTGAATTTTAAAAACTACGTGGTTATTCACTAATTTTCGAAACTGTAACCACATCCATCACTGAACTTTAAAAATCACCTCATTCATCACTCAACTTTGCAAAAAGTTTTCCAAATGGTCATTGAACTTTACAAAAGTTTTCCAGATGATCACTGAGTCAGTGACCATCTGGAAAACTTTTTGCAAAGTTCAGTGTCCCCGTAGAAATCTTTTGCAAAGTTCAGTGACTAATGGGGTTGCAGTTTCGAAAGTTCAGTGACTTGGTGGAAACTTTCGGTAAAGTTCAGTAACTATTNGTTTATGTGAAATGTGGTTCTAAAACTCGGTTGTGGAAATGAAAATGCGCTTCCACTTGGTGTGATTTCATTGGTCTCTTGACCATGACCCGAATCTGTTTTTTCTTTGGTGCATTTTGGGCCGTTGGATCTTGATCAACGGCTGAGGCAGAAACCCACTTATTTCACTTGGGCTACAGTGGCGTTATGACTTCTTGTTTTTTCATACGGTTTCTATTCTCTTTCTCTGATGTTGAAACTAAGAATGTTGAAACTGATGTTGAACAATCTTTTTTGGTTAGGGCGGGCGGGCCGGGGTGCGGTTGAGGAAGAAGATAACTTTTCTTTTTTATTTCTTTTTTGGTTTTTATATTGTTTTAATTAATGTGTGAATTGTAAAGTTACAAATTTGTCCTTTTTCAATTTGTCAGAATTTGTCAAGAGAGTCAAAAAAAAAATGGTCAACTAACGGTCATACGGACGGAATCCGTCGATTTGTACTAGTGCTGCAACAATATGAAAGGTTTGAGACTGTGGATGACACAAAGTGAAGATTAATATAAAGTCTGCAAAAAAGAAAAAGATTTAAGGCCGCAACTACAATTTTCCCTTAAAAAAACTCGTATAGCCAAAAATCCTAATAATTATCAATACAAATAATGTTAGAATGGACAAAGGAAAAGTGGATGACATTGTCGTTTTGGTTTGATGCCTATTAAGAAGAATATTATAGTAAAAAATCTTTCCATATCGAGACAAAGAAAAGTGGACTTTCTTTGTCCTTTGTCTGCGTAAGCACTACGTGTTTACAGTGACGCAATATCATAATGCTAATTATTGCATCGATTTTCATGATTTTCATTTTTTTTTCTAATGTTGCATATCATCGTATATTTTGTAAGAATGAAAAAAGGATGAAGTCGAGCTGCGATGAGATTTTTTGTTGTTTCTGCATGTGTAAAAAATCAAAATACGTGTAGATCTCTCCATAATATCAGCTAACCATACACGACAGAAAATTGTGTAGATTTAACCAGCAGCAAATAAAGTAACAAATGGTTAATTACCTCAATAGTCACTGAACTTTACCGAAAGTTTCCACCAAGTCACTGAATTTTAAAAACTACGTGGTTAATCACTGAACTTTCGAAAAATCACCCCATTGGTCACTGAACTTTAAAAATCACTCCATTGGTCACTGAAGTTTGCAAAAGATTTCTACGGGATCACTGAACTTTGCAAAAAGTTTCTCAAATAGTCACTGGATTCAGTGACCATCTGGGAAACGTTTTGCAAAATTTAGTGACCAATGAGATGATTTTTAAAGTTCAGTGATCAATGAGGTGATTTTTCGAAAATTCAATGACTAACCATGTAGTTTTTAAAGTTTAGTGACCTAGTGGAAACTTTGGCCAAAGTTCGGTGACTATTGGGATAATTAACCCAGTAACAAATGAAGAATTTTTTTATTATAATATAATGAATAATATTATTAAAATTTTCATATAGATCCCTTTTAATCGAAAATACCTATTCTAAATTGAAATTTCCTACCCCGATAGGCTACAAATGCTTTTTGACAATTATTTTTCCCGAAAGTTGCGTGAACCAATAACCAATTTGGTTAATTGCACCTAACCAAGGACCTTATTTTTGTGAGTATATGGCTATTAACTTATTATCAGTTAATAATATAGAACACAACTTTAGAAAAAAAGTTTTCTTTGGTGACTTTATTCAACACTTTGGGAAAAGACATGAAGTGTGGATAAATATTTTTATAAAACCATTGGAGGGTTTCCTGACTTTTCTTCATCTTCCTTTTGTGGGTCGATAGAATGACCAAATGTAAAATTGCATCGTGTATCTCGTCTAGGTCGACTCTATTCACTTTAAACCTAAACACGTAAGTTAATTAAAAATAACAAATATATTAATTTGTGTTCACATGGCCAATCATTGAGACGTCGTTGTTGCCTCGAGAAAATTGGTTCAATATGAATGGTGATCTCTGCTTACGAAATTTGTTATAGTAACGTAAAAGTTATAAAATTTAGAATTCGGTTTGTGGTAAAGTATATCAGAGTCATCGTCTTCTACATTTTTAAGTTAAGTGTAATCATGTTTTTACTTAATTCTTGTCAATTTGTATATACTAAATTAGGAACTAGCATGCAAATAATTGAAGATTCATAACAATATATAGGCAGACATTCAATTCCAATCTCATTCGAGAAAGTGGGGCATCTTTCTTGCTAAGAATTTTCCAAGATAGATTGGCCAGTTGTCTCGACAAGGTAATTTCATTTTTCAACGATGTTACATGTACATCATTTTTTAAAAAAATGTTGAACCCCAACCTTGAGGGCCCCCACCGACCCTGCCCTGGACCATCGTGGAGGAGGTAAATCGCAGGATGTGCTTCCATCATCTTTTATATTGTATCACGAGTTGACTGTTGGGTTCTTAGCTTGTTTGAATTGATTGAATCATGAACTAGCTTGAAAGAGCTTGACGGATAGATTGATTCTCTTACAGATATCCCAAGAACTGAAGCGTGATAAAACACTATTAGACAATTAATATAATAAAATAATTTTTCCGTCCACAATTTTCAAAAAACAAAGATAATGTCAACAAGAATGTAAAGGAAGGAGTGTACATTTAGCATTATTATTATTATTATTTTTTTTTAAAAAAAATATCCGTTAGGTTTAGCCTCTCCATTTCCATTTTCTGAAACAATGTCAAGGTCACTCTCGTAGCTGGTTGTACTACCCTAGAATTGACCAGGTAACAGTAATCTTTGAACGTCAATGTTCCATCGACATGCTTCAATGACGATAATAACCATGAAACGTGGAATAGCAAGTTGTACCAAATTTTGAGTGTGTCGAGAACTAAAAACCTTAATTATATAAAGAAAAATAAAATCATAATAAGAAAATAAAGATGGAAAAGAACACATAAGATTTATAGATATTTGCTTCAATATAAGATTACGTTCTCTTTCGTCACTGTAATAATAAATAATGATGAAAAAAATTGACAAAAAAAAAAACTACACACCTTTTTTTTTTAGAAAAGATCGATTTGCATACGAACTATCCACATTAATAACAATTAGGCTCCACAACTTAACATATAGATCATCAGTGTTTGCAATTCCCGGTACAAAAAAAAAAAAAAAAAA
>CAIGRF010263104.1:32867-55509 GCA_903798235.1 Fraxinus ornus
ATCATTTGATTTGGGTTAACCGGCCTAAAGCTCGTTACATGGGTCAATTTAGTCGCTTAATGGACAGAGTCTGTACATAAGATGTTATTTACGAGAAAAACGATAAAAAATAAAATATGCTAAAATTCAGGGGGAGAAAAGAAAATTTATCATATATTTGAGCCCATTTTTTAGGTCCTAAGATTTATTCGGGTTTGACTTTCATCAGTAGGGATCATACTTATTTTACAGTAATGTTTTGCATGTCATTTCCCACTAATTTAAGGTTTGGAGTCATTTTCACGAGAAAATAGTGGCACATTACACACATGACTCTACTCCATCTTGAACTTAACTGTGTATGTGTGAAAGTCTGTTTGATAATGCTCGACTTGTGATTGCATGCTTGTTCTTGATCATTGAAGCGTTGAGTGCTTATTTTGCCTTAATTTCGTATTTTGAAAAAAAGTGCTATTTTTCTGAATTTTTGGTGCTATTTCTGTCAATTGACTTTTCTCTATCTATGGCTCGAACGACGGCAGCAGAAGCTGATCGCTCGCTTGTCGGTCGACCCTAGCTTAAGCGATAGAGCGTGATTTTGAACAATAACGTTTCAGTTCAGGGTTTTCACTCATTTTTACCCCATTTTCTCTTGATTTCACTCATACTTTTCGTCACCCACCCAAAATTGTTGATTTCCCATCACTTTGAACAACTCATTTCACTTCATTGCATCAACACTTCATCAAATCTCAGAACTTCAAAGGTGAAATTTCGAGAAATTTGGGTTTTTTCGCTATTTCTTAAATGTTGTGGGAATTTTCAGTGATTAATGATTCTTGTTGAAAGTTTATTGCATTACATTACATGTGGGGCAATTTTCATTGATAATCTTTCATTTAAGATTGTTTTTTCCTCACAAAATCACATTGTCCGTCATTTTTAGATGATTTGTCATTGCTTGTTCATTGATGACAAGTTCTCATTTAGTTTTGAATTTCATTGTGTGTTTAGACTCGATTATGTTGGATGTAAAATTAGTGACATGGTGTTTGAGCTTGTGAACCTTGGTTTAGGTGATTTTGGAGTTGGGGTGGTGGTTAGGAGGTGATTGTAGTTTAAATTGAGTCGAGGTTTGGATTGATATTTGATTGATATTGGAGGTGATTTTCATTGTTGATGTTGGATTGATGATTCGAAGTGTGTATTTAGGTTGGTTTGGCTTGTCTGTTTAGTAGTGACACCGCATGGGGGCGTCACATCCCTCCGTCATGGCATTATGTCACTACCTCATGACTCTACGTCTCTCCGTCTAAGGCACCACGGCACGCTTCATGCCTTCACGTCACCTACGTTTAGGCATCGTTGCATGTCGTCATGCATTGACTTTAGGGCACGTTGCATGTCACTTTATTTGCCTCGTTTTGCGTGGATTCATGCATTCGTGGATTTCATGGTTTCTTTTGTCGTATTCCAAGGTTTTATTGATGTTTGTGATTCAATTCTTTCAGATGCTGCCCAAGAGAGCGCATACTACTCCGTCTACCTCGACATCCTTTAGTTGAACTAGGTTCATCTCTGCTGTCACCCAAGATATTTTTGGGTCTTAATTTTCTCTTCGCCCCATACTTTTTGAGTGCGAGGTCATCTTGTTTGACTTGACTCCCGACCTCACTGCTATTTTCACTTCTCAGGGCTGGGAACCATTGCTTGTTGACTTGACTCCTTCTCCTTTGCTTATTCAGGAGTTTTACAGTAACATCCATGATGTTACTGGTACTTCATTTAGGATTTTTCTTCGGGGTAGGGTAGTTAAGATTACTCCGGACGTCATTTCTAGCCTTATTCATATTTCGCGAGTGGTCCACCCACTATTTCCCTATCTTATCCCGATTCACTTCCTTCGGACACATTAGTCCGTTCCACGGTGTTAAACACACCGGTGGAGGGTGGTCAAGTGCGATGTGCGCTGGATTGTTACCCACTGACCGACATAATTTGTTGCGCATTGTGTGCACTAATATATGGCCGGTCTCCCATACCTCTTCATTACTTATGGAGAGGGCTCGATTTTCGTATGCCCTTTTACATGGCGATTCTATTGACTTACCCTCTTTCATATGCCAGCAGATTTTGAGAGCATTCCGGACCACGGGAACTCGGGTTGGGCTTCCCTATGCTTGTCTCATTTATAGGTTAGTCACTGCCCTAGGAGCTAGTTTTCCCGAGGGGGTTCCACGGCGGGTATCTCGACCGATTGACCATACCACTATCACCCAGAGTAGGTCTCATGCTTCCATCTCCGGGCCCGCACAGCCTCAGGTTGATCCCACTGTGCCGACCGATCCTATTGATGACCTGATCTCTTTTGACCCCTCCGATTTCCCTTCTTTTGCTACTGCTCCTAAGTCCACCGACATTCCTTCTACTTTTGGTTCGGTGCCTCCTCCTCTGTCTATTTCAGCTCCTCCTTCTGAGTCGGTTCCTCTACCTGCTGATATTCCCTCTGTTCCCGTTGATCCTTCTGTGGCTCTCTTAGGACAGATGACCGTGATGATCGAGCAGCAGGTTCCGATGATGGCTGAGCTTACACAGCTTTGTGCCATTGTTGATCGCCACACCACTGAGTTTGCTACATTACGGGGTGCTGTTGGCTACATTCAGTGTGTTCTACAATGGATTCGTCGCCATTGGGATGATGATGCTTTCGAGGAGAGGACGGACTCCGATGATGCTGATGGTGCTGCTGGGGCTGTATAGATTCTAGCCTCTTCCCTTGTAATTTTGTGACAAAAAGGGGGAGTAGATGTTTGTGGCCGTATGTATAGTTTGAGGGGGAGTAGTTGACTTGTACAATGTATTTTTCTTTTTTTCTTTGTGATATCTAGATTTACGAGCTTACATGATGTATGTCATCTGTAAATCTGGATTAACTATCATTTTGATATATATATATATATATATGTGTGTGTGTGTGTGTGATATTTTGAGCTGTAAATTTTGCATGGATTTCTAATAATCTGTTTTACAAATTAACTTGCATTTAGTGATTTGCTTATATGTATTTAGGGGTCGATGGGGTGAGACACAGATACTGCATAGACATATTACGCTTTACACTTGGTTTGATCTTTTATATATGTCTTTAGGGGTTGATGGCATGAGACATAAATACATATTGACATTTGACTTGATATACATTGCATTGATTCTTACATTTTTGTCATGTCTTGAGGGGTCGTTGGGGAGAGATATAGATACATTTACATATTGCTTAAACACATTGAGAGTTTGCAGTTAAGGGGAGCACATGCATATTTGTTTGTTTCAGTTTTGCTAAATTAAGTTTTTGATATTTTAGCAGTGTCAATGTTTCATTTTGGTATGTTGGGTTGCATTGATACTGTGTCTTAGTTTAGCTTGTGATTTAAAACTGAATAATATGCTATATGAGTTACATTTGCTTACATTGGCTCAAATGACACTTACAGTTGAACTGTTTGAACTGTGATTATTGTTGATTCTTTTTTTCACACATTTTATATTGGGTATTTGAGTTGTCTATTTCAGGAAACAAGTGCCGTTGGTTCGTTCAAAATAGATTGTAGTATAGGTGTGTCATTGTTTTGAGTCTGAAACTTTATTTTTTCATTAATGCCTTGACATAGAATAGTGTTTTGTCACATAATTTCAAAGGGGAAGTTTGTTAGGTTTTAGTAATCTTGTAATTGGCTTATTATGTAAGACAAAAGGATTCAAATTGATAGTTGATGAAAGTTCAAGGAGTAATGTACAAATATGTCAAAAGTAAGTTGAATAGGTCTAGGGTTTCAAGTTTGGAACACAGGAGGAAAACGACGCGAATTTTCGTCGGACTGTCGCCAAGGATTGACTCGAACTACAAAAGCAAAAATATCGTCGCTAGACTGTCGCCCCTCCTTCGCTCGAGCGACACACTGTCGCTAGCTCTTTGCTCGAGCGACAGCTTTATACGAAAAATTTTATTTTCGCGTTTTAAAGGTTTTTTTCTTGGCCCATCTGTTTTTACCCTACCTATATATATTCAAAAGCTACAGAACAAGAATTCAAAGGTTGAGTAATAAGCAAACATTATGCTGTCAAATTTCTTTCATCCTTGAAACTTTCAATCTTCATGTTTTTTTGAGATTTGTTCTTGTTAGTCAGAAAAATATCGAATCCACCATCTAAATACCAAACTGCTACTTCCTAAATATCTGTCAGAGAGTGCTGAAGATCAAAGAAGGCGGCTGGAGTTCCNCCCTAGCCATTTTGTGACAAAAAAGAGGAGTAGATGTCTGTTGGCAGTATGTATAGTTTAAGGGGGAGTAGTTGACTTGTACAGTGTGTTTTCTTTGTGATATTTAGATTTACGAGCTTACATGATGTATGTCATCTGTAAATCTGGATTAACTATCATTTTGATATATATATATATATATATGTGTGTGTGTGTGTGTGATATTTTGAGCTGTAAATTTTGCATGGATTTCTAATAATCTGTTTTACAAATTAACTTGCATTTAGTGATTTGCTTATATGTATTTAGGGGTCGATGGGGTGAGACACAGATACTGCATAGACATATTACGCTTTACACTTGGTTTGATCTTTTATATATGTCTTTAGGGGTTGATGGCATGAGACATAAATACATATTGACATTTGACTTGATATACATTGCATTGATTCTTACATTTTTGTCATGTCTTGAGGGGTCGTTGGGGAGAGATATAGATACATTTACATATTGCTTAAACACATTGAGAGTTTGCAGTTAAGGGGAGCACATGCATATTTGTTTGTTTCAGTTTTGCTAAATTAAGTTTTTGATATTTTAGCAGTGTCAATGTTTCATTTTGGTATGTTGGGTTGCATTGATACTGTGTCTTAGTTTAGCTTGTGATTTAAAACTGAATAATATGCTATATGAGTTACATTTGCTTACATTGGCTCAAATGACACTTACAGTTGAACTGTTTGAACTGTGATTATTGTTGATTCTTTTTTTCACACATTTTATATTGGGTATTTGAGTTGTCTATTTCAGGAAACAAGTGCCGTTGGTTCGTTCAAAATAGATTGTAGTATAGGTGTGTCATTGTTTTGAGTCTGAAACTTTATTTTTTCATTAATGCCTTGACATAGAATAGTGTTTTGTCACATAATTTCAAAGGGGAAGTTTGTTAGGTTTTAGTAATCTTGTAATTGGCTTATTATGTAAGACAAAAGGATTCAAATTGATAGTTGATGAAAGTTCAAGGAGTAATGTACAAATATGTCAAAAGTAAGTTGAATAGGTCTAGGGTTTCAAGTTTGGAACACAGGAGGAAAACGACGCGAATTTTCGTCGGACTGTCGCCAAGGATTGACTCGAACTACAAAAGCAAAAATATCGTCGCTAGACTGTCGCCCCTCCTTCGCTCGAGCGACACACTGTCGCTAGCTCTTTGCTCGAGCGACAGCTTTATACGAAAAATTTTATTTTCGCGTTTTAAAGGTTTTTTTCTTGGCCCATCTGTTTTTACCCTACCTATATATATTCAAAAGCTACAGAACAAGAATTCAAAGGTTGAGTAATAAGCAAACATTATGCTGTCAAATTTCTTTCATCCTTGAAACTTTCAATCTTCATGTTTTTTTGAGATTTGTTCTTGTTAGTCAGAAAAATATCGAATCCACCATCTAAATACCAAACTGCTACTTCCTAAATATCTGTCAGAGAGTGCTGAAGATCAAAGAAGGCGGCTGGAGTTCCAGTCTGTGAAGAATGAGTTGTTCCTCGTGATCCACAAGAGATAGAAGATTCTGCCAAGCTAGGGGTTGCTGCAGGATAGCAGAGTTCCAGGAGAGCGTTGGTTATTGCAGCTGGAATTGGTGTAGGAGAGTACAGAATTTAGGAGAGCTGTTGAAACTGCAGTCAGAAGATCAGATAGTTCGTGTTTTCGTCTAGTCTGGTAGACTGTAAGTGCTACATCGTTTATAGTGGATTGACTGGCAAAGCGTCCGGAGTTTTTCCTAGTTGGGTTTCTCCGTGAACAATTCTGGTATTTTTACTGATTTATATTTTACTGTTTATCACATTCAAACTGCGGTAATTCAACATAAAAAAATTGGATTGTTTGATTAACCATTTAGATAAGAATTAAAAGTGACTTGTTGCTGCCCTCGGAGCACATCCAAGTTGGCAAAGGAAGGGCANATTCAACATAGAAAAATTGGATTGTTTGATTAACCATCTAGATAAGAATTAAAAGTGACTTATTGTTGTTTAATTCATATTTATTTTTAATTCCGCATTAAATACCTATTCACCCCCCTCTAGGTATTGTTAGGGTTGAACTTCCTTTTTTTAAATAGTCACACTAGAACTCGATACATTCCCAACAGATCTTCACAATTTTCATCGGCGCCTCATTGCTAGCAAAAGAAGGCAAGAAACAGAAAAAATAGCCTCAAAATTGGGTAGCGAGAGGATGTTTTCAGTGTTAAGTAAATCTTGGATATTTTAAGCCCTCAACCTCGCCTGTCATATCAGTGCTTTGTTTGGAAGGAATTATAATGAAATCAAGAGAATCAATTAACCCAAAAAAGTGTGTGAATAATCAGTGAATATTGTGAGTGTAGTTAAAATTAACATGCCTTCAAAAGGGTCATAATTTCTACATACCAATGTACACGCTGAAAAGGTTACCGTTTATTTAACAAATTTGAGGGGAAAAAAAATTAACTCACAACATTTACTTGGGCGAAATGTTTTTCACTCGAAATTGTACACCAGGGGATAAAAATTAGGAGCCAAAACCAAATGATACAGAATCAGTACATAATTGCATATGGAATACTACTCATGGTCCTTTTCCGCTTCGTTGCTTCTTTTCTTCTAGCGAGGTAGCCTCATTCAACATATCAGCTGCATCCTTGTGCATGTCGAGCTTGGCAAGGGCTACAGCCTGCATGTAAAATGCCGTGGACCAATCTGGATAAACACACTGTGCTTGCATTGCATCTCGGAGTGCAGCATCCGGTTGATCACACATGAGATAACAGAGGCTTCGTCGTGCATGAACTGTTGGAGAAATCATAGTGCCCACATCTATGAACTGCACATATCATTATTATTTAATCCACAAGGGCACGGTTAATGCATTATCTGTCCTAAACAATTATGTATGAAGAATAGAATAAAATTAATAAACTAAGGAAACGGCTGTTCTTTTATTCAAAAAGCCTCGTGTCCAAGTTTGATTCAAACTCCATGTTTTGAGGGAAAAAAAATGAAATGTCTAAAGTAATACGTCAAGAACTGCAGATATGAGAGATGGATAGGCAATTAAGCCAAGCCAGAATGATAGAAGTATATGGGTAGTTAGAAGTGAACATATTGAATCACATCCATTGGCATTGTTGCTAGAGGAGCATTGATAGTAAACTCAAGATATGGAAATCTCTGTTCATTCCTTTTTCCCTGAATACGTAAAATTACTCTTACAATATAAGGCCATTTTAGCAAAGCCTCTTTTTAATTTGTTCTTATTTGAGAATTGCTTTCTTTTTATAAGAAATGCTGCTGAGAAATTTCTAGTTTAAAAATATCTTAACTTGATGGGTAAAAAAGGATTCAGACGAGAAGGGACATAATTAATGAAATGGTTCTCTAGCAGAAGAAAAAAAACATTGCTTTTAAGAGGAAGAAGTATTCAAGCAATAAATTTTGCCAAGTACCTGAGAGTAGCAATCAATAGCAATTTTGAAATCT
This sequence comes from Fraxinus ornus, assembly GCA_903798235.1. Lineage (NCBI taxonomy): Eukaryota > Viridiplantae > Streptophyta > Magnoliopsida > Lamiales > Oleaceae > Fraxinus > Fraxinus ornus. The sequence goes on from CAIGRF010263104.1 coordinate 40,624, forward strand.
TTGTCACGGAATGCCAGGTCTCCGCGTTTCCTTGCATCCATCATATCTCTCATTTGTTGGGTCCACTCTTGGAAAGATAACTACAGTGGCAAACGTTTATATCTTAAAATTGAATTATTATAGAAGCATTTACATAGGATCTTAGCTAGAATAAAATTACCTCATTGGTTCCTTCATCGTCTTTATAGTGTGTCATCACCAAAATTTGATGGATGGCTGTGAGATCCATACGTGAACAGGCATCACCCATTGGAGAGCGAGGGTGTTGTGGGGTTGGTGGCGTTTCATCCCGCTTTGAAATTCCCAGCATCACGTGAGAGGGAACCTGCAATCAGCATTTTGATTGTTACCTTTAAGAGAATGTAGTTCGTGGATATTTAATATGAAAAGCAATCAGTATTTCCCTAAATTGCACTTGATCACATAACTCTTTTTCCATCTAATCACATGGCTTCTGATAAAACTAACATTCCATAGGAGTACCACTCCGGCACTTTCCTCCCTTGGTCCCCTTCCGTCCATGTGGTGAAAGGAGAAAACATATCATCTGTTAAGGGATAATCCCAATAAACAACCAACATACAAGACATTGGCTACTCCTCTTAATAAGGATCACCCATTAACATGGAACCCCAAGTTTTATTACGGTATCAAAGCAAAATAGAGGTCTTGAATTGAAGTCTCGCCGCCATCCATTTAAATAAAAATTATCCACGTGTTATGTTTTGATGGGAAAAATGAATCCCGTCTAGATGCGTGGTGGCGTATTGAAGATATTTTAAATGATATATATTTGGCCTTATCAAATAGCTTAAGCTTCTATATTAAGTGTTTCGACATTATCCATTATTAGCATGCACTGACAAAGGAAAGCATCCAAGGAACAAAAAAGACACACTGAACCCGTTGAAAGTGTAGAAAGAAAAATGACTTACATCGGGTTTATTTTGCAGTGGGGAAAGGGTAGAAACAAGATCTTTGGTTTTTGGCCGCTCCCTTGGTTCATATTGCAAACACTGTGAAGCAAGGCCAAAAACAACAGTTGCCTCTTCGGTCGAGAAGTTCCCTTCCAAATGGGAGTCCATCAGAAGCAGAATATTTTTACCTCGAATCATATCCAGTGCCTGAAAGGCACAATATGGAAACAGGTGCATGAAATCTTATAAAAATCAGATTCAAAAAAAATATTCTAATACAAAGACACCAAAGCAGTGCTCCTCGTGTATCAAAATAAGTGAATATTAAACTTATATGAATTCTTTGTCTAATCAATTAGGAATAACAACTAAAAAGCGTAGGCAACCTTCATTATTATATTCTCATATTTAGCAAGTTCAAGTGACACAGCAAGTCAAAATAAAATTTGAGGGCGAATTCGTAGCAGTAGAATACAACTAAGGACCATCAGTTATCATTATCAGGGAAAATACCGTGAAAGTAGTTTTCTTGGAGGGTGAGGGGTTTGTAACTTCATCTTTTTAGTACAACAAGATTTCCTGAAGCAGCTATGAACTATGCCATCGCAAAACATCAACACTAATTTATTAGTAACCACTTTTAAACCAGTTGAAAAGGTAGCTTGTATATTTGGTGACAAGAAGTTCCTGAAAACACATTCCTCACTTAAGAACTCATTTCTGGAGATTACCGCCCTACAAACTTCAGAGGCTAATATTAATAACAGATACAATAACACAAGAAGTGACAGTTAAAAATAGTAATCATATCAACACGAAAGTTGAATTGGATGAGAAGCAGTACTAGATTCCACAGTACGATAATTCATACAAGCATGAGATAACAAGCCATTTAAGCTTATAAATGATCAAGCTTGTAAATACGCACATGATTTGGAGGGATGTGCTTTCCACTAAGCAGATCCAAAAGAACAGTCCCAAAGCTGAAAGCAACACTTTCTGGGGTGACCCTTCCTACAAGAGATTTTAAAGATATATTAATTCTCGTAAGCAAATTCTAGAAAGATAAAAAAAATTGAAAAGGGAAAAATGGAAGTCATGCAATCTACAATAGTTCCCTTGCAACATTATCTGGTTGACAAAATAGTTTTGATCCAAAAACTCCTCCAGCAGTCTCTCAGAATAATTGGCAGCTGTGAACTTCGGAGAAGCTGTGGATGATTGGAGGCAAATTTAATGTTATCAGGAATTTTCCCCAGTTCTGCATGATTTCAACAATTTTATGAAGGAAAAGATCAAAAGAAGCTGATTGACTTGCCTATGGTGGGATGTTGTTTTACATTGTCAAGCAGAGAGGATAACCCCAGCTTTTTAGGCAGGATAGGTTCCATCTAGGAGAATCTTTAACAAGGGAATAAGAGGTCAAAAATGTAATTCCACACTAAGTGTTTTGTTGAAAGTGCGTGATGGAAGTAAGGCCCTTGGTCCAAATGGAGTCTCTATACTAGTTTGCATACATGTGGCAAGTGGTGAAAAGAGGATATTACTGAAACAATGCATTTTTATGTGCACGAAAGTTATAAGGGTTCGTTTGATAGCAATGGTGGAAAATGGGTGGAAAGAAAATGAATTCCAGGGAAAATAATTGTCTAGAACTTTTTTTTTCCAGGAAATTGTTAATTAAGTGTGTTTGATTGGTATAATTTTCCACCTGGAAAATTTTAAAATTTTGGATCTTTTTGTTCGCGTTTGGCTTTATTTAACATGAAAATTGTTCATTAAAGTAAACTTTTTTTTTTTTTACAATTGGTTATAAAATTTGTTACCATTGCCAAAAAGTAAAAAAATAAAAATAATAGGTTTGCTCGAAAACTCTTTTTTCACTATTTTTCATCAAAGTTTAATGTTCGTTTGGCTTCGTTTTACATAAAAATTGTCCATTAAAATGAATTTTTTTTTACAATTTGTTATGAAATTTATTTCCATTAAAAAAAAAAAAAATTGGCCAGAAGCTGGAATTCATTTTCTCACCAAAAAGGTGAGAAAATGAATTCCTTGAAAATAGGGAAAAGGGGCGCGTGAGTGGGGGGAGGGAAAAGATTTTCCATTCCAAATTTTACCTATCAAACAAGTGTTTAACATGGAAATGGAAAAAAATTTCCATTTTCCATGGAAAATATAGGCTATCAAACATGGCCTAAGAAAAGCATTAATACAACTTCTGTTGTTGTCACCCCTAAGAATAATGGTGACGTGGATATAGGGATTACAGGCCTATTAGTCTTTTGGGATCTGTGGACAAGATGATCCCAAAGTGCTTGCTGAGACTAGAGAAAACTATTAATAAGGTGGAACCTCAATCAAAATGCTAAAGTGGGTAAGAGGCAAATCCTTCATGCAGTACTTGTGGCCAAGGGAGAGATGGATGCCATTGAGAAGCGCAAGAAACGGCATGTCGGGAAAAGTTGATATTGAGAAAACCTAAGAACGCGAAAATTGGGATTTCCTGCTTTTGTTTAGGAAAAGGGTTTCTAAACAATGGCTCTCTTATGGATTAGGTTTTGCATATTTGTGGTAAGATTTTCAACTATGGAGAATGGTACTCCAGTGACTTTAATAGCTCTAGAGGCTCAAGGCAGATAGATTTTTTATCTGCATTGCTTTACTTGTTGGTAATCGGGTGCTTATGTTAGTTGATAAAGATGGATGAAGACATGGGTGGTGGTGAAGGGTTTAATTGTTTCTAATAGGTAAGGGATATCTAGATGCTTTATTTTTTAAGATGTGGATCATATGCTTTATTTAAAAAACATCAATTTATTAAACCACTATTTATAGGAATAATTGGTAAACTTGAGTCTTCATGACAAATAATTTTATCAATTTTTTTTTTTAAAATATCATAGCCACATGAAGTCTTTTCAGCTAGTTTCAATTTGACACACCTACAGCATCTTGAAACGTGATTGTTCACTTAACGGAATAAACATTTGGTTGGATAAAATTTGTTCAGTATGTTTCTCTCTCCCCAAACTTGCGTGAAGCCATGGTACATTCAGAATGAATTCTAGGAGGGGCTTCCAGCACCCATACTTTGCATAACATAATGGGCTGTGTATTATACAAGGGAAAGCCACTAGTTTTGATAGTGGAACCTCCTTTGATTTGACCAATCAGCCACACAACATGAAATGATTCTCTCACATATTTACTTTAATGAATACAAGTTTCATATAATTTCCGACAACTAATGTGATAAGGATCATATACCTCAAGCGATTAAATTGCAAGTGACATGGGATAATGGTAGCCTAAGAAGGACCGATACTTGTAAACTTATTACGTACCCGTACCCGATACGTATTCAAGCTCCGATACCCTCTACTAATACATACCGGATACTTTTTTTAATTATTTTATATATTTTTATATTTTTAAAATTTTCGTTACATATTTTTTTAATTATTTTATACTTTTGTATGATTTTCGATACGTATCCGATACTTCATTGTTCACATGCACCTTTACTACAAAACATTATTTTGAAACTTCTTGTACAACCTTCTTCATCTAGTGTTAAAAGAAATTGGAATATGCACTCTACGAGAAGGAATAAAATAACTCGGCAATGAGCTGAATAATTGATTTTCATTCATAGCAATTTATATCTTTTATCAAGAAAATTGGATCTCTATTCAAAAGGAGAATCCAAAATGTGAAATATTACCGGAGACTCATTTGATACGCTTGAAAGTGTTGGACTGCTTAGGGTTGTTAATCTATCATTAGATGAACTAGAACTATAGATTGTTATTTTTAATGATAACGAAGAAATTGATATTGATGATGTTGAAGAAAATGAAGTTTCGACAATTAATGATTTAAGATAAAGTTTTTAGTATTTTATTTTATTTTTATTATCTTGTTTCTATATTAATAAAATTATGTTGAATTTTATGACATGTATCAGCGTATCCTAATTTTTTTCAAAAAAATCGTATCGAATTATCCTTATTGTATCGTATCCAAATTACGTATATGTATCCGTATCAATGCTTCTTAGATGATAGCTATATTAGTAGAATTTGCAAAATTTTCATTTACAACCGACAAGGTAATGGAGGGTTAAACTATCTGAATAAAGAGATTTTTCAGTTTGAAATGAACAATTTTAAGAGTAATAATTTGATGATTAAAGGTGAGTAAACCTCTGCTTGACCACATATTTTACCTCTTAAAACTACATCTGATAGCCAATAGTTTTATATAAACCTAGATTTCAATGCCAAATCCTTAATTTCACATTTATCCATCTAAAGCAGATTAAAAATTTGGAAACAGGAAGAGCACACAGCTCCTCTAGTTTGCTTAGATTAAGTAAATTCTGATATTCATATAGATGTCCTATTGATCATACACCTAAATTTCAGGATCGTGGGCATAATCCATCTTCAAGGGAAAAGGTAAATTGGATATATATGGTACAGAACAAATTAGGCATACAAATGGCAGATAACTAAAAGATACGGAAAAAAATTAAATTGAAAATTACCATTTCTTAGATACTCAGGAGGTGTATATGCAAGATTTGTGCTATAACTTTTACCATCCCTGCTATTTTTCATCAATCCAAAACAGGACAGCCGTGGATCGCCATTCTGCCAAAAGCATCCACTATATATATATTTTACTCCAATTAAAACATAAAGCCCCTAGAACTAGAAAAGATACTAGCATGGGGAAGAAAAGAAGAGCATTGCAAGACAAGCATATCATCAAGTTCAAGAATAAGATATTAATTAACCTCGTCAAAGAGAACCCTATAGGCATTCAAGTCATGGTACAGTGGTCGACCTTCATTGCTGCAATAATCTAATGCTTCAGCTATGTACAAAGCCACTCTTAAACGCATGGCCCACTCAGGGGTTTGATTCTCCCCTGTATAAGAAAGTAGATAAAGATAATTTAACTAACACATTAAATGACCAAGATAGAACATTGTGACGTTTAAAACATATATTTTTATTTTTTATTTTTGCATAAAAGTGCAAAGACAAATGTGAAGAGGTGACTTTAACAGGAATTGTGGAATTTCCCACCCCCGTGGGAAAGGAAATACTACAGAATGGATGTCACAGAGAGTGTACATATAGACAAATACCCCTTCAAAGCCCACTATTTTGGCTTTGTCGGTAAATAAGGTCCCAATAAACTGTTTCACATGATTTCAAGCTATAACCACATGCTCCAAAACGTGTTTACCTTCTAACAAAGAACAAGACCACAATCATATCGAAATAAAGATGGAAGATAGAACATGCTATAGCCGCTACTCTTCAAGATACGTTAGCTTTTTAATTTTTTTGAAACATCTCCTGGACAATTAAAATGCTATCTCCATGCCTTGTGAGGTTTTAAATAACTTATATGGAAAAGCTGGCCCTGAAATTGAAAGGCACTCCACACTTTAAGTGATAATTAAGTTCTGGTTTTACAAACAAGAAACTCCTTTCAATTGACTCCACTATTGGGAAAGAAAACATTTTTTCCTCAAAAGAAGAATTTGATTCCAGTTCAAAAAATTTAGATATTTAGTTAATACATGCAAGTCAAATATTGATCTCACCTGCGCCAACATAGCTGGATGACGCAGAACACTTATTTACAGAGAGTCAAGGCTTCTCCAGCCCGATTATGTAACCACTGGCAATACAGCTTACTTAGTGATGCCCTCACATGACCCCCTCCCTTAACACGCACACACTCAAAAAGATGGGACAAACACGCCTAACTTTTAAAAAATAGAAACATTCTAAATTTCAAAAGCTAGTTTCTGACTTTCTGTATCATTTTCGTAGATTAATCATTGGTTACAGATGTGCGACAAGCATAGAGTTGGGCAAGCATACAAAACTGACGTATAAATTCATCCTAGGAATTGATTTATAAATTATAATTCAAATCAACTTATCACTTCACAAAGGAATGCCAGAAACTCATAATAAACATAGCAACTAACCAACATCTAAATTATAAAACCATGCAAGTGTCACAGTAATAATAGTATTAACTTATTCACAATATACTATGTTGTTTAGAGAAGCTAAGACTATGAATAAGGAACTAATGATTGAACTAGATTTGAAAGTATACATCTAAATATGTATGAAGGAGAATTGCTAGAATGCAATAAATGAACGATAAATTAAGCTGAGGGAAGAGTAGAGAATACAGTGAAATAAATGCTTAGCAAGAGTCTCGTTAGGCATGAACTCCGCCACAAGCAGCCTCTCATCCCCATCACAACAATACCCTATCAAATTTGCCAGCCTCGTATGCCTCAGTTTCCCCACTTCCTTTGCTTCCTCCTTTCAAATACAAAACATGAATAAATTATGTCAATTTTCATTTTCCAATATGTGTATTTGTTTTTAACTGAATCATATTATTCGTACAGCGAACTGTTTAGGATCTGGCCACGCCATTTTGGTGAATTTTTTGACAGCGATCCAGCGGCCGTTCTGCAGGCGGCCTTCATAGACAATATTAGGGGCCTTCTCTCCACTCTCAGAGACGATGTTGTCGGAGCTGAAGTTGTTGGTAGCAGCCTTCAGCTCCACCAAAGTGAACTCCGAGAAACCCGACGAGCCCCCTCCAGCGCCGACGGCGGATGCACCTTTAGCAGGAGAGGAATGGCGTTGGTGGCTGTTGTGCCAATGATCCTTATCCAAGCGCGGCTTCCTCGAGAACAACGATTCGCAGCAGCCCATGGCTCGGCCGAGTTAACTCAGTGAAGATCACCTATATAAACATTTTTGTTATGCCAGAGCTGCGTATCTATAGTTACGATAATGTTGACTAGTGTGCTTTCTGCAGCATTCGTATGAGAAAAACCTGGGTTTTTGGTTTTCTTTTCAGTGAGTCGGTCGCTCTAAAATTTCTATGATTTTTTTCCTGTAAGAATCTAATTCAATTCAGATTTTTCTTTTCCTTCTGTCCTGAACTTTAAAAAGTTAAGTAACTTTCTAAGAGCGTATTCGGTTGAGATTAAAATTGGATTAAAATAAAAAAAAATTAATAGTTATTGTTGACTTTTATTAGACGAGTGGAACTCAATATCGATCATATTTTCAATTTTAATTGAATTTTAAGCACGATAGAACACGCCCTAAAACTTTTTATTTTTCCCACTTTTAAAAAATAAAATAATTAAATTGAATTTTAAGCACGACCGAACACGCCCTAAAACTTTTTATTTTTCTCACTTTTAAAAAATAAAATAATTAAATTTTAGAAAGTAACTTTTTTTCACGTGTGTGAGAGAGAGAGAGAGAGAAAATGTGCACATAAAAATGAATAATAGATTATAGGATCATAGAAATTGTGTATGAAAATGGCATTCGACAATTTTTTCGAAAATTTAGGGCGTGTTCAGTATAGCTCAAAATCCAATTGAAATTGAAAATATAGTCGTTATTGGATCTCACTCGTCTAATAAAAGTCAACAATAACGACTAATTTTTCAATTTTAATCCGATTTTAATCTCTACCAAACACCCTCTTAATTATATCATTTTAGGTTGTTGATTTTTTAAAAGGGAAAAAAAAAAAAGTTTTCTCGAAATAGACAGTTAAAACAACTTTTTAAAAGCTTTCTTTTCCCCTTCGCGAATGGAAAATAAAGAAAAATAATTATAATTTTTGGTTGAACATGCATTAAATAAAAACATCTTAGAAATTTTATGATTATTTAAAATTACTTATTTTATATTCATTTTCAGTCACACGTTTTACTCTTTAATCGTACATATTTCAAAAATGTATGATTTAAAAAATTACTTTTTAAATAATCGCTCCCACACAAACACTTAATTAATAAAAACTTTATTTATGATTAAAAAAAAAAAAACTTATTTATATGTTATTTGAAGCTTGCTTAGCAAAATTTGATACGCAAACCGAATTTCACGTCTAGATATGACTTGGGGAAAACGACGTAGTGGAGGGTAGATAGAAGACAGACCCACGCGATCTTCATTCTTCCACGTGTCTTATTAGAATCTCCATACTCCATGCTAAAACACATTTTTTATTTTTATTTTGGGATAATTGCAGTAGAGGTCCCCAAACCTTTCAAATAATTGCAAATTTTCCCTGACCTTTTATTCATTGCAGCCGTCACCCCTAACATTTCGAAACATTGCGACTGAAGGCCCAATGGATGGATTCCACCCAAATGTTTGTTAGTTGACTGAGAAATTAAGTTTGACCACATTTTTTATATTTTTTTTTGTAAATGATAAAATAATAAATGTGCATCTTCTTTATCTTTCTCCCAAATCTATCGCCACTCTAAAACCCATCCAGCCACCATCGGCGTCGATTGCCGTCATCGACCATAGTCCACCACCGTCACCCCTCACACACAGCAAACCAAAACACGTCTTATTATAGAAATCATCACCTAACAATTTGTAGTTGTTCTAGCTTCCTTATTGCAACCCCTTTCATTCTCTCTCTTCTCAGCGCTACACCAGCCACACAAATACACAATTGATTGTGCCCTGTGTTGTTGAAGTTCAATGCATAACTTGAGGGATTATATTGGAATTGTTGCCCATAGAATTTTTTGGGAAGAATCGAATTGAAGTACACAAACCAGTAACCACGGGCGCTCAACCACCGGATATTGCACTCTCACTTGTGGCCGAAATGTATAGTCCAGCAAGTCATGATTCATCACCGACTGTAATGGAAATAATATCTTTTATTCCTTTATCACACCGATCGTCGTCGGCAGTCTCATGTTGTTACTCCAATGTCGAAATCACCTCTAGTTATAGGATTTCCATAACTAAAACCTCGTTTTCTTTACGGGAGAATTTAGGGATGGTCTGATTTTGATTTTAGGGATTTTGGGGTTTGGGGTTGGGGGTGGGGTGGAAAAGATGATAGATAGTTCATTTATTTCATCAGTTTTTAAAAGATAATGTTATAAATATAAGTCTAACATTATGCCCTTTTAAAATTTATAAAAAAATGTGGCATTTATCNGATTACCATTATGTCCTTTTAAAAAATATAAAAAAAGTTGTTCTCAAACTCAATTTCTTAGACCTTAGTCAACTAATCGACATTTGGATGGAATCCATCCATTGGGGCTTCATCCGCAATGTTTCGAAAGCTGGGGGCGACGACTGCAACAAATGAAAGGTCAAAGAAAAGTCTGCAATTATTTGAACATTTGGATGGAATCCATCCATTGGGGCTTCATCAGCAACATTTCGAAAGGCTGGGGGCGACGACTGCAACAAATGAAAGGTCAGAGAAAAGTCTGCAATTATTTGAAATATTTGGGGCCTCTGCTGCAATTATCCCTTTTTATTTTTTTGTAATTATAAATGAGAGACAAAATAAAAAACGTTCTTAAACTTTATAATAAAAATATAAAAAATGCTAACTCGTCTTTAGAAAATCGCCAACGTCTAATACTTATAATTTTGAGCATAGCATATACCCATTATTACTTTTTTTAGTCTTGCATTATTGAAAATAAGATTGCCATAATACCTAAAATTTTCATGCGAAAATTTCTATAATTAACTGTAGTTAATTTACTCAAGCTAAATTGTATAAATATAAATTGATACGTAGCTTAAAATTTAATCATATAAATTTACTTATTTTGTTGAATATAGTATCTAATTTAACAAAATAATTATTTATAAGTGCGATTTAATGTCAAATGATAAAAACGGGTATACTTATATTATTTTTGAAAGGATTAATATATCAGATTAAGGGCCTGTTTGGTACGGCTCAAAATCGAATTAAAATTGAAAATATAGTCGTTATTAGGTCCCACCCGTCTAATAAAAGTCAACAACAAAGGCTAATTTTTCAATTTTAATCCGATTTTAATCTTTACTAAACACCCTCTAAATGACATTATAGTATATAACATGTCTATCATTTAATAATAAATTTCCAAGGTTTTTATAATATGTTAATGAACTAATTTAGTTACAGCTAAATTTTACTTGAAATCTAAAAAGTAAATATTTGTATTAAATATCCTTTTTAGTTTATATATTTTAAAATATAAATTAAATTATTTATTATCAAATTCTTCAATTTTTTTTTAAAATATTCCTACTTTTAATTATATTCAAAATTATGTAGGAATTTATTTATTATTAAAGAGAACAAGTTATTTTGCAAGTGTAGAAAATTTCGTCTTTTCTTTTGAAAAGAGACATTTAGACTTGTACTATATATGGTTCAAAAAGTGATCGAATAGTGTATGTGATATTCAAAACTATAAATAAGTGAGTATGATTTTTCAAACATAGTGTCATGTCTTTGATATCATCGTAAAGTTCAAAATGCATCTATGATATTTTCTCTATAATAAATATATAATAATCTTTACTTGAAGGTAACTTGTTAATATAGAATTTGTAGTTTATATTTTATTTCTTTCTTCCAACATGTAATGGGAAGCGGGTTTGTAGTGGGCCCCTCTTCTTGTGAGTTTTGTGAAAGAATAATATTATTTGCAATCGTTCACTATCGTAGTCATTTAAGTAGTATACATGTGACGGGTTCACAACCTAAATACTTCATTTTGTTAAGAGGTTAAAGATTTAAACGAATTATATTGCAAAGGTTGAAAATCCACTGGTAAATCATTTTTTTCCCCTTTTCCTTTCCTTTATTGAATAATTTCATGATAATTATATTCACACAACAATATGACTATTTTAAACAATGAATGTGTTCAGCCTTTGTTCATCATTGCATTTATGTTTCTTTTTTTTGTTGCATTCTTATATTTAACCTTCTATAAACCCTTTTCCCAATAACAATCCATATAAATATCTGTTAGCTTGGTTTGAAATCCAGAGTTTTTGTATTGTGGGGGCAAAAAATTAAAATGCATTTTTAAAAAAAAAAAAAACATAGCATTAATGAAAATAAGTCAATATACGACTACAATTATAATCTACACATTTTTATCTTTTGTGAGAAGTCGTGGATGGAAGTAAAGGTTTTACGAGAAACTGAAATTGAGATTTGTGGACAATAATCCGTTAATCTAAACATCCAATTTTTAACACATTGTCAGCCAAAGTACAAACTCAATTATGCCTAAGAGGCCAAACTTCGTTAAATTTCGAAATTGCCCAAATCTTGAACTCAAAAAAATCCTTCATCTAAAATACTAATTTCAACAACACCATCATCTTCCCAATCACATTCAACCCTCTAAATCATACAAAATCAAATATATAGTACCAAAAAAAAAAATATCTTATTAATTTCAATCAAATATCATATACGACGAACAAATTGAACATTAGACGTCCAAAGGCTGCAAGGATCCAACACATAAACTATGATCTTAGACCTGAAAATCTCGACATTGCTCACCATTTTTACTTCTTCAAAATGTCTAAAAAGAATTTAGAAACGGTAAAGATTCTTCCATGTTTAAAACCCTTATCCTCTATTTCTTTACCGCTAAATTCATATTTGAAGAATTTCTAAAGATAAAACTCAATAATTCATTTCGCTAACAAACGGATAAGCGGATAAACTAACAGGAGCACTTATTCAGCATAAGCAAGGAACTTGAAGAAAAAAAAAAAAGCAACTACAGAATTTTTGAAAAAGATAAAAAAAAAGTCAAAAAGTTTTGTGGGGTCACTTGACCCCACATGACCCCATGTGAGTCCGCCCATGTGTTAATTGATGATAAGAAAGCAAAGAAAAAATGTTGATGATATAAGGGCAGTATGACTATGAGCAAAGATTAAGAATATACAATGCAATTAAAATATGGTGTAACAAATATAATTGCAAATATCTGAAAGAGTGTTGAGATATTCACAAAAGGCACTATGAAGTGCTATTTACGTCAACTTTTGGTGAAACACTTTCCCTTGAGCTCAATCGCAGGACAAACCAAAAGGGCCAAGCTCATGCAAGATGGGCTGATTGCAGGAAAGGGCAAAAAAAAAAGGAAAAAATATATAACTATCAATCTTTAAAGATGCAATTACAAACTTGACAAACTTATACAAATCTTTTAAAAATCAAGTAGTATTAATTAAATAGATAACTAAATAAGTTAATGTCAAAATAACATACAATTTACCAATCACAATCACAAAACGTCAGTCACAATGACATAAAATGTTGGTCATAATTATAAACTTAGTCACAAATTACACATTTATCGATTACACGTTGTCAAATTAATTGATCACAACTTATTATCGATCACAGATTATAAAATTAACATATTACAATAATACAACTAACTTATCACAAATTACCCTTCATCTCTCCTACCTTACACCACCCACACACTCCACCAGTGCTGACACCACCCAAAATGCAGTCAACACTTCAGATCCACAAACCACCAGCTCCAACACTCCATAGTCGCAACCTCGCTACCACTTGCACCAACAATCATCACAGACACAACACAGGTCACACCAACCTCATCACCACCACCAACCATCATACGGTGCTGCAATTGGCAAGTGCGTTGCAGTGTAGGTGCACCACAAATTGCTGCAGCGTTGTGATATTGCTCTTACGGTAATGGCACAAGAATGAAGCAATAGCTAAAGAAGTAAATTTTTGTTTGGTTGGAATTTTTGTCCTTTCCTTTTTTTACATTACATAAAGGGTAAAATCATCTTACTAATATAATATTTCAATAACATTTGAATGATTTTCCGAACGTAACAAGCTGACTAAATCAATTTTCCTAGGCATCAAGATTCAAAATCACCAAATGAGAAATATATGACTGTACCACACTTCAAACAGCCAATCCAACACGAATAAAAACACCATGTAGGTCATAACCACGAACTGAAAACTTTGAAACGCTCCAAAGGAAAATTACGCCTGGGAAAAGACACCATACCAGAGGGCCGTCATTGTGAAGCAATAGAGCCTCGATAAGACTAAGAATTTCCACCTACTGCATTTGCTTGGATTCATTTCTTAGGAAGATGGGGTTTAATTGATTCCACAACTACCTGCAGCACACGGAATTAACGCTGTTATAACCCGTGCTTAAATAACGAACTGAAATGTGGAGAAATGGTAAAGCAATCAATGCTCAACAGAGCTAACTTTATTTATATTCCTTTAGTTATCGAGTCAAACGAGGAAAAGAATTATATTCTAGCCGTAACCTGTATCTGAAATTGGGAATGACCTACTTGATACAACAGATGTGTGTTGCATAAATGGTAGATGAAAAACTAGGCACAGATTGAAAAACTGACATGAGTACTTGTATAAGTAAGACTGCTTTTATATTCTCCCACCATTAGTAAGCCCTTCCTTTCAAATGGGTAGACAATAATTCCGAAAATAATCTGTGACCTAAAAGAAAATGTCATGTTCACCTACTAAAAGTATTGTTCACGCGAATGTAAAGCCAAGATGAAGAATACTATAGAACGCTGAGAATCTGTCATGGAAACACCAACAGCATCTGATACTCGTGATCTACAACGATGCAAGTTTTCCATTTGAAATATTATGGCAGTACAATAATACATCAACAAACTAAGTCTTGTTCCAATAATACGGGGTTGGTTACGAGAACCTTTTTTCACCACTCCATTCGGTTTATTGCTAGATCTACTATTATGGGAGTACAAGAATATAGTAATATGTTGTATATTGCTTAACATCTGTTGTAAAGCCCAAATGTGATCCAGCCCATTTATGGATATTGGCAACCGGGTAGCCCACTTCTGTTGAATCTCGCATTTGTGAAACACGCTTTACTTAAGTCGATGAACGGCTGAGATGATAACACGTGGTGAAGGCATGACCGTTGGATGCTATCCTGATCTATAACTCTCTAGATGGTTCCATATTCTGGCAGACGATTCATTCCTCATTCTCTCTGAGTTCTAGGGTTTTCTCTCGT
>CAIGRF010263137.1:1543-16972 GCA_903798235.1 Fraxinus ornus
GAAAGCTTGCATTGAAAGTAAATTGATCATTGATTGATAAAAGCGAAAATTACAATTGATGAAAGCAGAAAATTACAATGGTTGGTGAAGAGGGTGAACACCAGTAAGTTTGAAATATTTTTGAATGACTCATACTCCATATAATAGTTTGTGGAAGAAAAACCTAAGTGAAAGGAGTAGATGTTTAAATGACGAGGAATCATACTAAATGTTTACAAATATCAGAGCTATTTTACAACTGAAATAAACTATTACAATGGAAAGGAAATTACAGCTCAAATTGAACTAATATTTATAATATGTGATCAAAGTTGGTCAAACTACAGTTACGATTGGGTTAAGGGACTAGTTAAAGCTGCGGTCCTTGACACTCTGTCATTCGTGAAGAGCACCAATACCAACACTAACCATCAACTATAATTAGTCAGCAATATACAGATCCAGCTATCACAAACTTACTAATTGGGCAAAGGCAATTAAAAAAGCCAAGCGTTACATCAGTTACAAAGAGTTCTAGTCTACAAACAAGCCATCTGCCATCAATAATGACAGATTCAAGAGAAGAATCCAATTGATAGCAAAAAAAATTGCAGAAAAGTATGAGCTACATAAGAATATCTAAACTTATTTTTTATACATCCTTGCTTGAGCAAAAGCAGCTCTAAAAATTTCAAGCACACCCCAAGAAATATTTGTGAAACCACTAGTTCTCTTAATCGTGTCTTCGAATCGATAATAATAGCAGTAGCTATGCGGAGTAATGTTGTTGCCAAGCTTCCTGAACGTCGACAATGTTCTCTTGCATATCACTACATCACATTGTAGGTTTCTTTCCTCTGCTTGATGTTGAAAATACCTGTATGTACATTGAAAGTATTAGGTATTAATATTTTTAAACATTTTTTGTTTAAATTATGTGGTTTAAATGTATCTTTGCTTTATTCAAACTTGACTTCAATGGACTTTTTTCCTAAGTTTTTTGGGCACCCCTTTCTATGCGATAATTTTTAATCTCGTATGTTTAAGTTTCATTATTGTACAGATCGGTATACTGGTTGGCTACCTGAATAGTATACTGCGACATCACATTACTTCTACTACACGAACTTTTTAACATCAAAAGCTCTTTACACTGAAGTTTTATCTAGTCCATTATCGCACGTGATCGTCATTCATCATCTGCAGCAAGATCCACTACTTGCGTAAACTCACGACACAATTCGTTGTGTCTCAATTGCTTAAGAGAACTAATCAAACCATCGTAATTCACTGCGACTCTTGTGTGTGCTCTACTAACATCTCTTTTCCATCTTCACAGTGTGTACCTCTCCGGAAGTAAACTAACATCACAACGAATCAATACTGCGATCATATTCTAACAAATTATTCGAGTTACAAACAATGTCACAATTTTGTCTCTCAAATAAGACGAAGACTTTTTTTTTTCTTTCGTCGCCCATCATACATAACATCCTCTTGTACCTCATACGTTGTCAATAGGTTTCCTTCCAAAGTAGATGTGACATCACAGAAAACTTTCCCTGTGAACTCATCCTGAGCTTTGCAATGGTATAAACTAACTGCAATTGCTGGTCCATTTCATATTGTGTTGCATACTGTACCATTTGCAAAAATGACTTAAAATCAGCCTCGAACTCCTTCTCAACCTTATTTCGTAGTGCTCTTTTGTACTGTTCCACAAATTGTTTCAACGAGGTCTTAGAATGCACGTACCCTTCGAAGAGCGTATTTATACTCTCACTTATGGTTGTTGACATCCCTGCCCAGAAAGTGATCTTCAAAAAAATAAGGATGGCCTCTGTTCTAGTGCAAGCCGAATAACCAATCATTAGCCTACAAGCCATATTATCGATCATTGCAACCTAGCCCTCTTCAAATTCTTCAATAAATTGCGAATCATAAACTAATATGTGTATAACCTCAAATATCAAAGACTTGTAGTCGTAATACCCAGACTTTTCAGGCAGCTTCTTTAAATGTGTTGAAAACACCATCTATGCCTTGTGTTTGGAAAAACGATTTGAATTGGATTTTGTATGCCCCTGTCTCGATAGGTAATTATTTCATGTACTGCATTGCTATGCATACACTATAGCCATGTCCTAAACAACCACACAAAAATATCTGTTTTCATTCGGCACCAAATCACAATTAAGCAGTGTTGATTGGTCGTAATGATTGTTGCCAACAAATGGGATGAACGACATGTTATACTTGTTTGTCGGGTAAGTGGTATCAAATATAACAACATTGTCAAATTCTTATTCGCTTGCCTACAACCATTATCTGCCCAGAATACATTTTTTAGTCGAGATTCATCATCCAAATCCTTGCTAAAGTAAAATCCCAAGCACCGTGCTTGCATTTTTGAAAAGTATGCTTGTATTGCTACGACATCTCCTTCACCAAGTGTTAATCGCCTAACTTATTCAATATAATTCCGAAAATCCTTCTCAATGCAACTCATGTTCTCATAACCACCTGCTTCTATAACTACAAAATTGAAACTTTTATGCAAAGGAATTCGTGCCAAATCATTGACTTAAAGCTTACGTTTCCCATGTGAACTCAATTCTCGGTTATATCGATATAACCTAGATTTCGATGGACTAGTTTCATGTTTGTGTTAAGGTGGACCTTGTTAATTCTCCATGCCCCATAAATATCTAACGATGCAGAGATCGTGGCTTTGCAAGCCATCTATATTGTTGGTTGCGGCTTTAAAGAACCGCTAGTATTACCGATTCTTCGACCTTTACGGCTACATGTCAAGGTCATATATCTCAACTCTCCATCATCTCCCATGTTTGAATTCATTTTCTTAATTGGAAACCCAACGACATAAGCATATTTTTTGTATAAGTTAAACATATCTTTTAAATCCTTAAACTCCATACCTACCTGACACAATCACACCATCTCCCACTAAGGTTTCACCTTCCACAATGTTAATGGAGTCCTTAACATTCTAATCATTAGATTCTTCCAACACATCATTGTGTTCGATTTGCACTTCATCCATAGTTTATTCGGTTGTAAAAATGTAAGCAATCACATTCATGAATCCATAATAACAGTTAGATAAGAAGACAAAAAAAGTTGAATCAAAGGGAATTTTGGTCCTTGATCTTTGGTTTTCTTACATTTTAGTCCTTTTTTGCTTCCTTTTTCCTAAATTTCACCATGTTCATCGATGTTATCCTACAAAACATAATTTATATAGAATTCAACCATATGTCGATATATTTACCAACAATTGTCCATATTTTGTGCCTTAAATAGGTGTATAAAACGCATTTATCAAATTCTCCAAACTTGAACAATTGTTTGTTATCAAACAAACTGTAGCTTAACTTCAAACAAAATATGGTGTGACAACCTGCCGTGTCTCATGATTGGAATTTTATAATCACATAGTGAACAGTTTCAATAGTGCAAAATCAAATCAATCTACACGTGTTATATGTATAACTTGACATGGGTGTGTATAAACTCGTGTAAACATATCAAACTCATGATTGGCTCAAATCCTAACCCGTAGTAGTCAAATATTTCATTTCTTCTCTCGAGAGATGTGTCATACTTATTCTTTTCACTAAATTTTCTAGGGTGGATGATAGGAATGTAAAATACATATTTTTCCATACTTATTTTATGTGCTCGTATGATTAATCAGTACCAAAATTACTCATTATGTTCATATTTTGATTTAGGTGGCAATTCTATGGATATGGCGTAATTTGGAAAAAATAAGCAAACAATGGCCAAAATGAAAGAAAACGAAATTGGAAGACTTAAATTCAATTACTCAAAAGTTATGTAGAACCTCAAGATGAAGATTTGAGAGTGTTAGAGGTCAATTGGATGAAGAAAGAAGTCAAATGGGTGAAATATAATCAAAGTACTATCACATATCAATTCATAGCCAAAAAAGTTAAGCTTCGAATTTTCAGTCTCAATTTGAGACCCATCTTTGGCATATGAAACATTCGAAATGGAGAAATTGTGTTTCTGAACTATTTGTAGCCATTTGAGTTATCTTTCCAACACATTTTGAATAATCTCAATCAAATATCAGGAGAGAAAGATATGATCAAAATACTAAAAGTTGTCCTATGGAAAATTAGCAAAACTATGCGGTCGCATAGTGTAATCTTCCTTGCGATCGCATGAGCACCTTTAGAGATTTTTAGAGCCTAGTTTCAATGTTCTATGCGACCACATGACTTACTACTATGTGTCGTATAGGTGTTTCTTGATACAAAAAAGTTTGGTTTTCGAATTTAAGTCAACCACATATGGAAAGAACTATAAATATCTGATTTGCAACCCTTGAACGAGGAGAATGCCTCAAAACTTCATTCTTCATTATTTTTCTCATAGGTTTATGAATTGTAACTAAAATTTTACACTTGGTCGAAGGATAGTGAAGCCCGGAACCACATATTGTAAGATCTAAATGGTTTTTCTTAGTTTAATTCATGTTTTTTAGTATTGAATATTCTTTTACACTTATTTTCATGATTGTTATGCTTTATTGCTAGGAGACCTATTAGTTTGTTATTCGTTATAATCTACCACGAAGTTAAATATCAAATCCGCAATTGTTTTATTTCTTTAACTTGTAAAGTAACTAGGGTTTGATAATTTGCTGCTTCGGTGATTACTGAATCTTAGGAAGAATTTTCAACTAAATTAAATGCAACCGCTTGTTCTTGTGTTGTTTAGCTTCATCGATCCTTCTAATTCGTAATGTGAATATCAAATTAAATCTAGAGCACTTGTCTTATGTTGTTTGGTAATTAGGGTTAATTGGGTCACTTGTATTCTAATTAATTTTAATTAAGGAGAGATGGAAAATAATTCCAACGGTGAATATTCAAAATATGGGTTAATTTATACTTGCATCGACGATCAATTGTAAAGTTATGAAGGTGGTTATTGACTTGGACCAAGGTTAGTCTTTTGATTATTTTCGTTAATGTAATTTTTATTGTTATTAATTGCGTCATTTACAATTGTTTGCATACAAAAAATCCCTCAGTCATTGTACGAAATATAAAATATTGAATTACATACTCTTCGTGGGATCGACCTTTACTTCTACTACTACATTAATTTTAGAGGTTAAGGTATTACTTTTGGGTGCCTACGATAGCACACACCAAATTTTGACACTGTTGTCGGGGATTGGTGCTAATTTATTTTTGTACTTCTTTAGTTATTTATTTTATTTTTGAATTTAAAAAAATAAAAAATCATAATCTTCTAGGTTTTTAGGCAATTTATTATTTTTAGGAATTTTAGCTTCTTTTTAATTTGTTTTTAATTTGTTCTATTTGTTTACTCCTGCAACTCGATCTTCTAATCAATGTGAATTGCAATACGATCTAGAGTTAGAAAGAAACTTGCACAGGTTAAGGAGTGGCAATCGGTGGAATTTCATAGTGAACGATTTTGATCCCGATACCATATTCTCGGTTGATTTTGAATCAAAGGAAAAGGAAGTCATGGTTGAGGACAATCGAACTTTGAAGGAGCTTGTAGCCCCTAATTTGAATCAACAACCTCTATGTATTATTTTTCTACTGCTACTACTTTCGAATTGAAATTTGGGTTAATTCATATTTTGCCCACTTTTCATGGTCTTATAGTTAAGGATCCACACAAGCATCTAAATGAATTCCATGTGGTTTGCACAAGCACGAAACCTATGGGAGTCACCGAAGAACATATCAAACTGAAAGCCTTCCCATTCTCTTTGAAAGATTCGGCAAATGATTGACTCTATTATCTACCTTCCGGAAGCATTACTACATGGGATAGGATGAGAAGAATATTTTTGGAGAAATACTTCCCAACTTCAAGGGCAGCTAACATCCGAAAGGAAATATAAGGCATGACACAGAGAGTCATTATATGAATACTGGAAGCAGTTTAAGAAATTTTGCGCAAGTTATCCCATCACCAAATCAGTGAGCAGCTTATTCAATACTTTTATGAAGGCATTCTACCCACAGATAGGAGAATGATTAATGCTGCAAGCGGAGAAGCATTGGTAAATAAAACTCCCAAGGCTGCAAAGAACTTGATTGCAAATATTGCAGCTAACTCTCAGCAATTTGGCACTAGACTCGACACCCCGTCTAAACATGTTAACAAGGTAAATATTCATCCATTGAACAACAATTGGCGAGTCTAACCACTCTTGTTCGTCAAATGACTGCAGGTAATATACAGACAGCAAAAGCTTATGAGATTTGTTCAGTAGTTGGACATCCAACCGACATGTGTCCAACTCTTCAAGAGGAACCCATTGAACAAGTTAATGCGATAGGTGGCTTTCCTGGACAACCACAGAGGAACTATGATCGCTATTCAAACACGTACAACCAGGGATGGAGGGATCATCCTAATCTTAGCTATGAGAATCCACAAGTACATCAGCCTGCAACTCAAAATCGCCCAAGTTTCCAGCAATATAAGTATCTATACCTTCATAGACAACAACCAAGCCAGACTTCCAATTGAGGTATGTCTTTAGAAGATATTGTTAAGTCTCTTGCTACTAACACTTTGCAATTCCAGCATGAGACAAAATAATTCCAACAAGAAGCCAGGGCTAGTATTCAAAATTTGGACAATCAAATGGGCCAGATGGCAACTGCAATTAGTCGGCTAGAGGCACAAAGTTCGAAGAAACTACCCTATCAAACAATAGTAAATCCAAGAGAAAATGCAAGCACAATCATCCTGAGAAGTGGTAAAGAGGTTGAGATTTCGGTAAAGGCATACCCTACATCATTGGAGCAAGAAAAAGAGAAAAATATCATCACAGACACAAATGATCCCAATGACAATGACGTACCAAAGCGTAAGTTTCCACCTCTCTTTGATTATAAACCAATATCCCATTTTTCCTTAAGATTCAGTAGAATCTAGGAAATATGAACAAAATCAAGATCTATATGAAACTTTTCGTAGATGCGAGGTAAACATTCCACTATTAGATGATATTAAACAAATACCTCGCTATGCTAAATTTTTGAAAGAATTGTGTACTATTAAGAGGAAACGAAAACTTAAAGGATGTGAGAAGGTGAGAGTTCGGGGAAAAATATCTTTGCAGTTATTCAAAGAAAACTCTCTACAAAGTGTAAAGATTCAGGTATGTTTACTATCCCTTGTACGATATGTGACAGTAGATTCGAGAATACCATGTTAGATTTAGGAGCTTCTATTAATGTCATGCTATATTCTATATATGCTTCGTTGAAACTTGGACCATTGAATAAAACTGGTGTTGTGATTCAATTGGCTGATAGCTTTAATACCTATCCTAAGGGTGTAGTTGAAGATGTCATCGTGCAAGTTAATGATTTGCTATTTCCCGCTGATTTCTATGTGCTTGATATGGAAAATAGTGATCAAACCACCTCTATTTTGTTAGGAAGACCATTCTTAAAGACGTCCAAAACTAAGATAGATGTTCATAATGGCACACTTACTATGGAATTTGATGGTGAAATTATTAAATTTAATATTCATGATGCCATGAAATAGATTGAAGATGATAATCATGTTTATTCTATTGATGTGATTGATTATTTAGCATATGAAGTTTTTGAACTTGATAGAAAATATGGATTAGAAGTTGACATTAGTAAGCATGTTGAGAAAGAGAATGGAGATTTAACCTTAAGCACTGAATTGTGGAAAATAGTTGCAGTGTTGAATGATTCGCCCCAGTTATAGCAAACATGTAACGTTCTTTATATTACGTTACCAGTTTCTAATGAAAGACCTATACCCTCTATTTTGCAGGCTCCTACTTCAGATTTGAAGCCTTTCCCTAACCACCTCAAGTACGTGTTCCTTGGAGAAGAAGGTAGGTTACCATTGATTATCTCCATTAAACTTAGTACTCCGCAAAAAGACAAGCTTGTGCAAGTCCTTAAGGAGCATAAGATGACTATTGGTTGGAGGTAGATATCAAAGGAATTAGCCCATCTACATGCATGCGTCGTATCTTGCTTGAGGAGGGCACAAAACCTTCCCATCAACCACAAAGAAGATTGAACCCACCCATGATGGATGTAGTGAAGAAATAGATCCTTAAACTTATTGAGTTGGAGTAATTTATCCTATTTCGGATAGCACATGGGTTAGACCGGTTCAAGTGGTTCGTAAAAAGACTGGAATAACTGTTGTGAAAAATTAGAAATATGAGTTAGTTCCTACCCGTGTTCACAATGGGTGGCGGGTATGTATAGATTATAGGAAATTAAATGTTGTGACCCACAAGGACCACTTCTCTTTACCTTTTATCGATCAAATTCTTGAAAAATTAGCTGGTCATTCCTATTATCGTTTCCTTGATGGTTATTTGGGTTATTTTCAAATTGCGATTGCTCCGGAGGATCAAGAAAAAGACAACTTTTACATGCCCATTTGGGACTTTTGCATATCGCCGCATGCCTTTTGGACTTTGCAACGCTCTAGCCACTTTCCAAAGGTGTATGGTTAGTATATTTTCAGATTATATCGAGCATATCATAGAAGTCTTCATGGATGATTTCACAGTTTATGGAGACTAATTTGATAATTGTTTGCATAACCTTACACTTGTTTTTCAAAGATGTATAGAAACTAACCTTGTGTTAACTTCTAAAAAAGGTCACTTTATGGTTGAACAAGGTATAGTTTTGGGTCATGTTGTTTCATCTAGAGGGATTGAGGTAGATAAAGCTAAAAATTGATATTATTCAATATTTACCTTATCCCACTAGTGTGTGGAAAGTTTGTTCCTTTCTTGGACATGTAGGTTTCTACCATAGATTCATCAAAGTCTTCTCTAAAATAGCACTACCCCTATACAAGTTGCTACAAAAGAAGTAGGCTTTTGAGTTTGATGAGGCGTGTAAGAAGGTGTTTGATAAGCTAACAGAATTGTTGGCTTCTGCCCCAGTTATCCAACCCCCTGATTGGAATTTTCCTTTTAAGATAATGTACAATGCAAGTGATTATGCAGTGTGCGCGATTTTGGGTCAAAGGATTGGAAAAGCATCCCATGCTATTTATTATGCCTTTGGAATTTTGAATGATGCCCAGAGAAATTATTCTACAATTGAAAAAGAACTCTTAGCTGTTGTTTTTGCTAAAGAGAAATTTCGATCTTATTTGCTTGGTACAAAGGTCATTGTTTCCTTTGATCATGTAGCTCTTCATTATTTGATGACAAAGAAAGATGTGAAATCGAGATTAATAAGATTGATGCTTCTCTTGAGTGAATTTGATTCGGAGATCAAAGACAAAAGAGGAACATAAAATCACATAGCAGATCATTTGAGTCATTTAGTTCATGTGGAGGATGAACTTCATTTGCAGGAAACATTCCCTGACGAGCAATTGTTCTCTGCAAGTGTGACGCAACCTTGGTGATGGGGTACAACAGCCCATGATTGAAGCCTGATATGCAACTCAAGTCCAATTCGAAGTTAGCCATACTTGATGGAGTCAAAGAAACATTGAATCTGGTCATTATTTTATTTTAGATAATTTTAGAAGTCAGAAATAATCAAGGGAGTGAATCTGGCCATTTTAGCTAATTTTAATACTCACTTAATATATATTGATGTTTATGTTATTCAGAACTTTAATTCTAGCCTTTAATTTGGCCTTTCCTATTCTTGGAAGGTTGTTCCAAGTATTTAAACTATTTTCATTTGTATTCTCGGAGTTTTGGATCATTCATCATTAATAGAATTTTCTATTAAGGATTCAGTTCAGATTTTCCTTTTTTCTGAGCTAATTTTCTTTGTTTTGTTGAGTGATATCAGCACCTCTCATCTTCATGAACAAAATCACTAACCCATCGACGTTTGTGCTACATCAGGTGGTATCAGAGCTTAGTCTTAAGATGGTTGGGCAAGGTAATGATGATGGAGAATGTCTTACAAGGTTGGAGCAGAGTGTAGAAGGAATGGCTAGGAGCACTGAGGTGCTAACTGAACTTGTTAGAGGTATGCAAATAAACACTCCAGCTTTGCAAGTCCAAAAGGCAGCCCCCCCATGGCTGCAAGGAAATGGCTGAACCTGCATGTGGAAAATGTTGTTCTTCCACATATTGATCCAAAAGATGAAAATGAAGAAGAATTGGGAGCTATTCAGACCACGTACAAGGAATGGAGCGGCTAGGTGATTCCTACAAAATGAAGGCTGATCTACCCTCTTTCAATGGAGTGGTGGACATTGAACAGTTTCTTGATTGGATATGTGAAGTAGAGTATTTCTTTGATATTATGAGAGTTGAGCCTGAACGCAAGGTGGATTTTCTATCCAACAAATTACGTGGAGGTGCTGGTGGGTGCATGGTGGTAGCGTTACCAAGATTTGTAGAGATTAAGAGGACAGACCCTATTCGGAATTGGGCTCAGATGAAGACACTCTTAAAGGGTCATTTTCTACCATTTGACTATGAACAAGCCCTTTTCCAAAAATTTCAGAACTGTTACCAAGGACACATTCAGTTTCTGCATGTACTGAAGAGTTCTTACTATTGCAAGCTAGATGCAAATTGAATGAAATCGAAGACCAGTAAATAGCGCGTTATGTAAATGGGCTGAATTATGGTGTTCAAGATCGTTTGGCCATGCAAAGTATATGGTTGGTTGATCAAGCTTAGAATTTGGCGGTAAGGGCAGAACGCATCATGCAATCAAAAAAACCACCAAGAAGTTCTATGAACCAGCGTTTCGACCCCAATAACAAAGCTTTGTCAAGTAGAACCGAAAAGAAAAGTTAAAAGTAACACAGGGAATTCGATGTTTCAAGTGCAATGGGATAGGGCACAGATCTAGTGATTGCCCAAGATGCCAATTTACCATATCACCCAGCGTGAGCATGAGGAAGACTGTGATGAACAAGAAACAGTCGATGATGATTGTAACTATGAAGTCGTCGAGGAGGATGATGAGGAAGTG
This sequence comes from Fraxinus ornus, assembly GCA_903798235.1. Classification (NCBI taxonomy): domain Eukaryota; kingdom Viridiplantae; phylum Streptophyta; class Magnoliopsida; order Lamiales; family Oleaceae; genus Fraxinus; species Fraxinus ornus. Next base: position 12,547 of record CAIGRF010263137.1, read on the forward strand.
GTATGCATTGTAAAGATGTTGTTATACACTCCAACACAACCGGATGAGACACAACGCAAACGGATCTTTGAAGGTAAATGTTCTGTAGCTAACAAAGTTTGTAAGCTTGTGATTGACAGTTGTAGTTATGAGAATCTAGTTTCACAAAGCCTTGGTAAGCATCTTAAGATTAAAATACAGTACCCAGCCCCGTATAGCATTGGTTGAATAATGAAGGGGCATAGCATGAAAATTACACAACAATGCTATTTACTATTATCTTTGGGAAGGGCTTACAAATCTGAAGTTCTTTGTGACATTGTGGAGATGGATGCATGCCATGTACTACTAGGCAAACCGTGGTAGTTTGATGTTGACGCTCACAAAGGGAGGGACAACACCTATGCCTTCACTTGGGATTGCAAATGGATAGTTGTGGTTCCAAACTAATGCGAGAATACTTTGCCAAAAGTGGAGGAGAATGTATTGCTGTCTGTGGCTCTTAGAGAGGTTGAGTTTGTGGAGGACATGAAAAGGGCCAAAACCTACGCTTATATAATAGTGAAGGGAGTGAACCAACCCATACCACCCGCACTTAAGGAGGTTCAAGGCTTATTAGTAGAATTTGATGATGTAATGGCAGAACCAACACAATTACCTCCAATGTGAGATATCCAATAGCGCATTGATTTTGTTTCTGGAGCTAGCTTGCCAAATCTGCCCTATTATCGTATGAGTCCAAAGGAGCATGAAATCTTGAAGAAGAAGGTGGAGAAACTGTTACAAAAGGGACACACACGAGAGAGCATTAGTCCTTGCGATGTGCCTGCCTTGCTTACTCCAAAGAAGGATGGGAGTTGGCGGATGTGTGTGGACAGCCATGCTATCAACAAAATAACCATAAGGTATCGATTTCCTATCCCTAGGCTTGATGACTTGCTTGATTAGTTGAGTGGTGCTAAAATATTCACCAAGATAGATCTGTGGAGTGATACCACCAAGTCAGAATTCGTGTGGGAGATGAATGGAAGACAACTTTCAAGATAAAGGATGGGATATATGAGTGGCTAGTCATGCCATTTGGGTTGTCTAATGAGCCAGTAGATTTATACGCCTTATGACCCAAGTACTCAAGGCCTTTATGTCCCACATTGTTATTGTCTATTTTGATGATATTTTAATCTATAGTCAGGATGTAGAGAAGCACTTTGATCATGTTAGGCAAGTTCTAGTTGTGTTGAGAAAGAATGAGCTGTTTGTAAACATAAAGAAATGTTCGTTTTTAACAAACAGACTAGTGTTCTTAGGATTTTTTGTAAGTAGTGGGGGAATTCATGTGGATGAAGAAAAGGTGAAATCTATCAGAGAATGGCCAAAACCAGAAACCATAATTGATGTAAGGAGTTTCCATGGTCTAGCAACTTTCTATCGCAAGTTTATAAGAAATTTCAGCACCATTGTGGTGCCCATTACCGATTGCTTAAAGAAGGGCATATTTCAGTGAAGGAGACGCTGCTGATCATAGCTTCGAATTGATCAAGGAAAAATTGACTAAATCACATGTTCTATCCCTGCCTGACTTCGCCAAAACCTTTGAGGTTGAATGTGATGCAAGCGGAATTGGCATAGAGGTTGTTCTTTCTCAAGAGAGAAAGCCCATTGCATTCTTTAGTGAGAAGTTAAGTGAAGCAAGACATAAGTGTTCAACGTATCAGCAAGAGCTCTATGCTGTGTTCCGTGCTCTTAAGACGTGGGAGACATATCTTTTGCCTAAAGAGTTCATTGTCTACTCCCACCACCAATCTCTCAAGCACTTTCGTGGGCAAAAGCATATTGATTATATGTTGTCTAGGTGGGCAGCTTATCTTGAAAGATTCAATTATGTTATTGTTCATAAGTCTGGAATTACTAACCGAGTAGTAGACACTCTAAGTCATCGTGTCATTTTATTTGTTACTATTTCTATTGAGGTTCTAGATTTTGAGCAACTCAAGGAGTTATATGAGAATGATGAAGATTTTGGTGATGTTTGGGCTAAGTACCTAATGAAGCAGCCCATGGGTGAATATTTTGTCCAAGATGGGTTTTTGTTTAAGGGGAGCAGATTGTGCATTCCAAGAAGCTCATTACGTGACAAGTTGCTAAGGAAGATACATTCCAGTAACTTGAATGGCCATGTGGGTAGAGATAAGACCGTAGCTGGTTTGGAGGAATGTTACTACTGGCCTTAACTTAAAAGAAATGCTAGAAAATTTGTGCAAAGGTGTTTGACTTGTCAAACATGCAAGGGGCAGTCGTAAAACACAAGTTTATATATGCCTTTGTCAATTCCTAATGCACCTTGGGTTGACTTCTCAATGGACTCTGTACTTGGTTTGCTAGGAACCCAGAGGAGAAGTTATGCAATATTGGTGGTGGTCGACCGATTTTCCAAGATGTCATACTTCATTCCATGTCGCAAGACAATGATGCACATCATGTCACCAAATTGTTCTTTAAAGAAGTTGTTCATTTGCATGGTGCACCCCTTTCCACCACTTCAGATAGGGACAAGAAATTTGTGGCAGCCTTTTGGCTAACTTTATGGAAGAGGTTTGGGACTACCTTGAAGTTTTCTAGCACGGCACATCTCCAAACTGATGGCCAAACAAAAATGGTGAATCATTCTTTGGGAAATTTGATTAGATGCATATATGGAAGCAATAAGGGCCAGTGGGACTTTGCTTTGGCACGAGTTGAGTTTGCTTACAACAATTCAGTCAACCGTTCCACTAGAAGGAGTCATTTCTCTATTGTTTATACTAAAAGTCCAAGGCATGTTGTGGACCTAGTTAAACTTCCTTCCACTAGGTTCTGATGCAGTTGCATTTGCTTTAGCAGATACCTATTCAAAGGTGTTCCAAGAGGTGCATCAGTCCTTGGATGAGAATAACATTAAATACAATGCAGTTGTAGACAAGCATCGGAATCATCAAGTGTTTGAGGTGGATGATCAGGTGATGGTTTATTTACGCAAGGAGAGACTGCCAGCGAGAGTTCATGGCAAGCTAAGGCAGAAATGTTATGGTCCTTTCAAAGTTTTGAAAATGATCAATGACAATGCATATGTGATAGACCTACCCGATGATATGGGCATATCAAAAACCTTCAATGTAGCATATATCTCTACCTATCATACAGAAGGCAACCTATATGATCACTTGAGGATGAGTTTTTTTTCCAAGTGGAGGAGAATGATGGCGTATACTATCAGCCAATGGTTGAAGCCCTGATATGCAACTCAAGCCTAATATGAAGTCAGCCATACTTAATGGAGTCAAAGAAACATTGAATCTGGTCATTATTCTATTTTGGGTAATTTTGAAAGTTAGAAATAATCAAGGGAGTGAATCTGGCCATTTTAGCTAATTTTAAAACTCACTTAATATATATTGATGTTTATATTATCTGGAACTTTAATTTTGGCCTTTAGTTTGGCCTTTTCTATTCTTGGAGGGTTGTTCCAAGTATTCAAACTATTTTCATTTGTATTCTCGAAGTTTTGGATCATTCATCATTAATAGAATTCTCTATTGAGGATTCAATTTAGATTTTCCTTTTTTTCTGAGTTAATTTTCTTTGTTTTGTTAAGCGATATCAACATCCCTCGTCTTCGTGAACAAAATCATGAACCCATCGACATTTGTACTGCTTCACTTTGTACGTGAATATTGTAAATTATTTGGCTACTAATATGTTACCTCCTGGTTTGTCTAGGGCTCAAAGAAATAAGGTCAAGAGTGATGCAAAATACTATTTGTGGGATGACCCATACTTATGGAAGTATTGTGCAGATCAAGTGAAACGAAAGTGTATTCTTGAAAATGAGATTATTTATATTCTCACGTTTTGTCATTCTTATGCTTGTGGAGGTCACTTTGGAACTAAGAGGACGGCGAAAAAAGTGCTAGAATGTGGTTTCTATGGGCCTTCTTTATTCCGAGATTCATATTCTTTTTGTAAGTCATGCGAACATTGTCAAAAGACATGTAATATATCCCAAAGGATTGAGATGTGACAAACACCCATACTATTCAATGAAATTTTTTATGTTTGGGACATCGATTTCATGGGACAGTTCCTTGTATCTTTCGGTTATGTTTACATTTTGCTTGCTGTTGATTATGTTTAGGACTAGACATGGGTCGATTCGGTTCGGTTCGGTTCTGAAGAGAATCGAACCGACCCAAAACTTTCGGGTATTTAATAAATGGAACCATTGGGTCCAAATATAATTATGGAACCGTTCGGGTTCGGTTCGGTTCGGTACCATAATTAAATTTTTTAACATTTACAACAACAATACACAAAAATAAAATATTAAAATTAGATTAATTCAATTTATACAAACACCAAAAAGTAGATAAAATCCTTCAAAATATCGCTGATTTATATCAATAGTTCATTT
>CAIGRF010263236.1:0-11466 GCA_903798235.1 Fraxinus ornus
ATTTTTAAGACATTAAATATATATTTATATAAAAAAAAATTTATGGGAAAAAAAAAGGGGGGGATAAGGCGCTATAGCGATCAATAAAAAAGGTTGACCACTTTTTTATCCGAATACCCCGAAGCGGAGCGTTTTCGCCATGCTCCGCGCTATAGCGGCGCTATTTCCCGCTATTCAGAACACTGAATTTTAGTTGACTTTTAACCTCGTAGCCTTCTTTGAAGACCTTCCCGCTGGTTTTCTGTTGATTTAACTTCCGAGTGTGCTGGCTGCTTATGTGGACATATTGCTTGCATGTCGGTCTACGTGGGGTGCTGATTTGGAGCTTTTATTTTCGAGGGGTAACAATTTATATTTTTATGAATAAGATTAACCAAACATGGGCTTAATGTTCAATAATTTGTGATCTTTCATTATTTCATGGTCGATGTAGTTGACTGACTAGGAGGATATTTTAATCCAAGAATCAATTTATAAGCGATTTTATCATAGCTGTATTTAGATTATTCCAGTTTTGCTCTTTTTAATTTTGATGTAATTGAGCAGCGTGTGTATTCATACATTTTGTATTTAGGGCATATTTGGGCCAGATTAAAATCTGATTTTAATTTAAGTAAAAGTCAAACAATAAATAATTGTTAAAATACATGAATTCTGCTTCTTTACTTCATCGATAGTGTGCAACACACGCATTAAGTACAACTAGTTCAATAAACAGGTGTTAAGCTTGAAGAAAATTTCCAGATTTTGAGTAGTAATGAAATAAAATTCAATTTTATACTTTTTTTTTTCTTTATAAAAAAGTCAAGACGTGGATCCATGTGGGCCACTACTGTTATTAATATTATATTTGTGGATGCATAATTGAGAAATGAGAAAAATAAAATATTTTAATTGTCCAATTTAGGTGAGGCAGAATTTAAAGGTGGGCACCGACTAAGAATGATTTTCATTGAGAATTGTGAAAAATAAAATCTTGTTTGTGGGCGACACTGCACTGAATTATGAGTTAATTCAGAGATTAAATAATAATTGGAATCAAAATTTGGTTGTGAAACTTAAAATCAAGAATTAGATTAAAGTCATTGAGCTCAATTTTAAAATTTAAAACTAGACCAATTTTAAGTAGAATTTAACTGAATAAGCTACTTTAAAATTCGATTTTGGGTCAAGTGAACGCGGAGATCAAATGTCACGAGTTCGAATCTCTTGTCAACACCTTCTCGGTCGAGTCCGTCGCACCGAACTTGCTTAGTGCGGTTTATCTCTCCTATGTAGTTTGCGGGTTACTGCACATAGAGCGGAATTTATCCAGTGAGCACTCACAGTGATTGAGTCTCCGCCCCTTCGGAGTGATCAGGGTTCCGCTAGCGGGTAGCGGTTGCGAGTTTCTACGTCATAAAAAAAAAAAGAAAAAAGAAAAATGGCATTGAAGGTAGCCCATCCATGAGAATTGGGTGGGGGAGGTGTATTTAGATAATAAAGATATTGAAGTCTCACCTAATCAACTCTCCTTAATTACTTATCTCTTTCAATAGTAACCCATATTCATTAAGTAAACACACTACGTCGACTCTTTGGATTTGACAACTTAACCACAAAAATGCTTTTAAAAATGAATACAATTATGTTGGATTACTGGTACTCGATTATAATCTAGATAACAGTCGATTTCACATCTTATCATTAGCGGGGAAAAAAATCCATTATTGGGAGTTAAGTTCATAATAAATGCAATTATTAGAGGACATAACATGATTAATTCCATTCTATAAATTCTATTAGTGTCCTCAAAACCAAGTAGTTAGCATGATTGGATCCTTAATGAGTGCCTTTTCTTTCTTTCTTTTTTTGTCTTCTCCTTATTTATTTTAAAACAAAATTACAAAAGACCGACAAACATGGATATGTAAAAATATTATTCAGAAAAATTGCAATTGAATCACAACATTTTAATTTCTTTCAATTAAGTTCAAATAAAAATTACTCCATCCGTCCCATAAAAATAATCCTATCTCTTTTTTTCACTCAGATTAAAAAGATTTAGTTAATACAATTGTAATAACAGATTTTAATATTAATTTTCCTAATATACCCCTACATTAATGCAATCTATTTTCGAGATAATTAAACTATTCTTGTTACTGGTCATTGTTTAATGCAAGAATCAAGGTAATTAACATTTCAAAGTCATCCAATACAAATATAATTGAATAAATGTCATGGAAGATGAAATGATTTTTTGATTTTTAATTTATTGTTCTAACTACAATTGAATAATGAAATGATTTATATTTGTGATAACAATGCACATTAAATATGGACATATTAGGAAACTAATATATTAATTACACTTTCAAATAAGAAACAATACTATATTTTGGGACAGAAAAAAAATAAAAAAATAAAATTATCTTTATGGGATGGAGGGAGTATTATATTATTTCAAGGGTAAATTTCATCCACGGTCAATAATTTTCTCTGTAAATTCAAATGGACCATGGAATTTTGATTTATCTCAATTGAGTTACTAAATTCAATTTTATTTCAAATTCAGCGCTTATCACGCTATCTTACTTCAAACTTACGAAAATTGCTTAGTTTACCATCATTGAATTAACTCTAAAAACAAAAGAAAGAAAGTCGTGCACGGCATAGTAGTGCATTAGCACACCATGCATCGATTACATAGAAATTTGATAGCAAATGGCCGCTAAGTAAGTAAGTTGAGGCAATTTTGAATACGATAAGTGACGGAGTTGTGAAATTAAAAATTAAAAATTGAAGTCTAGTGACCCGAGATGCAATTTACCCATTTTCGGCTTTGAGAAGACAGAAGATTCATTGATCACGTTTTACATAGAAGTACTTTCGTAAATTTTGTCTGAAAATAATCCTGGAAAAGTTGAGAAAGAAAAGAGAGTGTAACGGGCAACAGTTGGAGAAGAACATCAACCCAAATCATCATTATTTTTCTGTAAATTCTCAATTGTACTGCTCTTCTGTCTTTACAATCTGCTTTGTAATTTACATATACCGCGGTCAGTATCACACATTCTCTTACAAAAGATAATAATGTCGGCTAAGTTTTAGCCTCTCCCATTCAATTCAACCTTCTACTTTTTCGCTGCAAAATCTGCTTCCGATCAATCATGTCTACCAAATTCAAGTAAGTGTTGTATCCTACTCTGTATGTTTAAATGAATAAGGATCTGAATTGGGATTTTTCTTCGTTTTTGAGTGTTTATATTTGCACTTCTGATTCATTACGACTTGTTTATGATTGTCATTTTGTTGTAATAATGTATAGAATTTCATATTTTGGGCGGAGGATTGTGCGTGGATTCGAAATTAATATTTTTTATATTCCAATCCTTGATCATTTTGGTAGGGATCCCTGATTCTCAAGCGTAATTTTGGCTTACTCGTTCTTTTCGTAATCTGTCATCAGATGCTTGAATATCTTGTTTCTGTGGAAAGATTATCTTTGGATTTAATCCAAATTCCACATTTTGTTTAATTTGCATTTCTTGACGAATGTGGATTAAACAGATCTTCTATTGTCTGCTTTGTTTGAGTATTGAGATTTTAATTATGGAACCTGGCAATTAAAGTTTTGTGATCACTCAGATCTGCTGCTTCTGAAACTCACAACAGAAGAGCATCACCAGCTACTCCTGGGCTTAGCAAATCGGGCAGGGGAGTGGCCAAATCTGATGCTGATTCTGCCTCTTCCCTGCAAAATTCTAGACTTTCAGTTGATCGATCTCCAAAACTGGTCACTCCAAAGCCTGTACTAGACCGGCGGTCTCCCAAGCTCAGTACCACACCTGATGTAAGTTTAAGTAACATTCTTTCGTGGAAGTGTACTTTTTCATATTGAATGGTTGCTTTAGGAGGTACGCAGTGGCTGGAAATTGCCACTGTTGGATTATTACAATGTTTGTTGATTTTGACTCTTTGTATTCTTAGAAAAAACCAAATCGGACTTCAAAGCCAACAGAAATTCAGGAAGAGTTAAATCTCACTCGGGAAGATCTTAAGAAGGCCAACGAGAAGTTGGTTTTGCTTGAGAAAGAAAAGGCAAAGGCTCTTGATGATTTGATTGAGGCACAGAGATCAGCTGAGGAAGCAGATGTGAAACTCAGAGAGGCTTTGGCGGCTCAAAAGCGAGCTGAAGAGAATGTTGAGATTGAAAAATTCCGAGCAGTTGAAATGGAACAGGCTGGCATTGAAGCAACCCAAAAGAAGGACGAGGAATGGAAGAGAGAGATTGAAGAAGTGAGAACCCAGCATGCATTGGATGTGGCTGCCCTCCTATCTGCCAATCAGGAACTCGAGAAGGTGAAGCAAGAACTAGCAATGGTTTCTGATGAAAAAAACCAGGCACTCAGCCATGCAGAGGATGCATCAAAAAATGCAGAAAAAGTGGAAATTCTTTCTGCCGAGTTGGATCGATTGAAATCCATGCTTGACTCAAGAGTTGAAATTGAAGTTAATGAGAACAATAAGTTAGTGGAAGTACTGAAATTGGAGATTGATTCTCTGAGACAAGAACTTGAAAGGGCGAAGATTAATGAGGAGAAACTGGCAGAGAAAGAGGCTACCTTAGAGCAACTTAATGTCGATCTGGAGGCAGCAAAAATGGCCGAATCTTATGCACATAATTTAGTGGACGAGTGGCAGAAGAGGGTTCGAGAATTAGAATTTCAGGCAGAGGAAGCAAAGAAGTTGGAGAGATCTGCTTCAGAATCCCTGGAATCGATCATGAAACAACTTGAAGTAAGCAACGATTCATTGCACGATGCAGAATCCGAGATTAGTTCCCTTAAAGAGAAGGTGGGATTGCTGGAAATCTCAATAGGAAGGCAGAAAGGGGATCTTGAGGAATCAGAACGCAAACTTGAACTAGCCATGGAAGAAGCTTCTAAAATGGTGAAAAAGGTTGAATATCTTGTGTCTGAGCTTGAAACTGTAAAAGAAGAGAGAACTCTGGCTTCAAACAATGAGAAGCTTGCAGCTGACAGTGTGCAAACTTTATTGGAAGAAAAACATAAGCTGATAAATGATTTGGAAAATTCTAGGGATGAAGAAGAAAAGAGCAAGAAAGCAATGGAAAGTTTAGCATCAGCCTTGCATGAAGTTTCTTTGGAGGCAAGAGAAGCCAAAGAGAAGCTATCGTCAGTTCAAATTGAGAACGAAAACTATGAAACTCAAATAGAAGATCTGAAGCTGGTTTTGAAAGGAACAAATGAGAAGTATGAAAGCATGCTTGATGAATCGAAACAAGAGATTGAGGCTCTCACTCACTATCTTGAACAGTCAAAGCATGATCACCAGAATTCAAAGGCTGAGTGGGAACAGAAGGAACTTCATTTGATGAAATGTGTGAAGCAATCTGAAGAAGAGAACTCTTCAATGGAAAAAGAAATAAACAAACTGGTTAATTTGCTAAACGTGGCAAAGGAAGAAGCTTTTGCAACAAAGGAGGAAGAAGACCACCTGAAGATTTCGCTCAAGGAAGCTGAATCTGAGGTGAGTTACCTCAAGGAAGTCCTCGGTGAAGCAAAGGCTGAGAGCATGAGATGGAAAGAGAGTTTAATGGACAAAGAAAATGAATTACAGAATATTCTTCAGGAGAATAAGGAGCTTCAAATTAGAGAAGCTGCATCTCTTAAGAAGGTTGAGGAGCTATCTAAGTTGCTTGAAGAAGCTTTGCCTAAAAAGTCTGTCGAGGAAAATGGTGAGCTTACGGACAGTGAAAAAGATTATGATATGCTTCCAAAAGTGGTGGAGTTTTCCGAACAGAATGGCTTGGTTGAGTTCTCCGAAAAGAATGGCACGAAAGATGGGAAGCCTAAGATGGAGCTCCAACCTCAACAGAGGGAGCTACCTGTAGAGAAGACTGCAGAAGTAAATGATGTATTGTACAATGAATCTGCTCAGATTGCTACTGAAGTTGAGAACATGAATGAAAACCTAAAAAATAATGTGAACAAAGAAAAGGAAGATGATGATTCTGCAGACGTTGATCTTAAGACGTGGGAGAGCTGCAAAATTGAGGAAAAAGACTTCTCTACGGAGGGAGAGCCAGAACAGGAATCCTTTGAGGAGGAACTGGACTCAAAGACTGAGGGTGGTGAGAGCTATGACCAGGTCAATGGACTACCCAAAAATCTCAATAATGGTGGAAGCTCTCCTCCAAAACAACAAAGTCAGAAAAAGAAGAAACCTTTGCTGCACAAATTTGGAAACCTGTTGAAGAAGAAGGGCACTACCAACCAGAAGTAATAGGTCAGCTATCTATTACCTGTTTTATCTTTGAACTGTAGAAGGTATGTGTATTCTATATTGCACTTGAATGTGTTTTTTCAATTCTTTTTGCTTCATTTATTCGTTTTATTTTTGTCCATGATAGGGTCCAAATATGAAAAGGTTTGTATCATCTTTAGATTTTCTCTTTGTTGTTCCTCTCTCTCGATGTGATTTCCCCGTTTGGGTGCATGTGTTAAAACTGAGAAATCTCTCTCTTACAAATGTAATTCGGTATATGCATTCATCAGTGAGACACAGATTGATCATTAACTATTTTTACAGTCCTCTATTGCTTTCGTAAATTCCTTGGGCACTTCCATAGAAGCATGCAACTATAACAACAAACAATTCATAATGTAAGATTTGTTGTAGGAATTTGATATGACACTTAGAAGTATGATGGAAACTTGAAAATGAAACATGAATTGGACCGTATTCCCTGAATGTCAACCGGAATCCAATATGTAAAAATAAAAATGAAGAAGTATCAGATTGATACAAGGAAGTTCTTTCAATCATTTCAAAATGGTTTCGAGAGGTATTATAGCTGCAAGGGGAAGAGTACTCCTTGCTGAAATTTGCTACTATGAATATGAATGAGAAGGGCAATCATGATCAGTCTTGGTATTAATGTCTCTCCCACCACATTTGCTTGTTTGTGTTGTCCTATTTTCCCATGGATTCTTCATCTTCTTGTTCACATTGAGTTTGAAGTTGATGGCGCCCGATTGCTGATAACATTCAACGACAGAGTTCATTCCAGCGGTGAATGTGAAGAAGAGGGGATCTTCTTCACATTTATGTGCTCGTGTAATGCAGTATATTACTTCAAAACTACAATTTTAAGCTCTCAGATGAGTTTTCATCTGCCACTCAAAATTCATGTGCTCGTAATTCGAAAAGCTGCTATTTTGTTGCTTCTCAAATTCTACTATTATATGCTACATCTTTTTCAGTTATTTTTAAGTTTATCAAACACTTAAAATGGCCATGCTTATTTGACAAGTAGAAGTTGCCCCCTAACAACAATCTCAAACGAAGCCTAAGAAGAGTTTGGGGGATTTTGAAATTCTTAGGCGATGTCTTTGAAAAAATTGAGGTTATGTTTCGAGACAAATAGATGATGTTGATGACTAAAAATGACGTAACAATTTTAGATCAACTTAAGAAAATTTTAACTGAGTAATAGTATTGATTGCTGGAGTTTTAGTGAGGAAAAGCTTGTGTTTTTACTGAAAAATATGTGTTCTAATGTATTATAGAGAATTAATTTAGCTCGACCTTTTCGTTTCATTTCCCGCTTTATATAGGTGACAAAATTAGAGCTTGTTGTTTTCGTCTTGCCAAGCTATAATGTTTGACCTTGTGATGTATATCAATACCCCTATTTTAGAGAGTTTTGATTGGTCGGAGAGTAAAGTGACGGCGAACAACCATGACACTTAGGTAGTAGCCTGTATTCTAGATCATTATTGCTTTTTCATGATTGTTGGTGGAAGATGGCGTTGATGTCAAAGACACCAACTCGCTCGATTGGTTTTAAGGGGTGGTGCGACGTCATATAGGAACATTTCTTGACCGTGATGGTGTTTCCTAATGATGTCTTCCGTTAGCCATTAATTGTTGACCTTCTCAACAAATAAATCCCTTTTAACCACTTTGAGATGGGCCCCGACGTGGATCGAGGTGATCTCCTCCGATCGGACACCAACAATGAAAAAGATAAAGAATTGATATCTATTTTTAAGTAAGTTTAAATTTAGTTCATTAGTGATAGAAGGTTTCAACCTACAATTAAAACTAGAATCTTATAAAGTTAGTATTTTTCAAGAATATTAAAAATGAGAAAAAAAGTTTAGTTTCTTAAAACACTAGAGAGCATAATTTTTCTTCAATATGTGCTTGGTGATTCAAAATGGACTTCAAATTGCACGGCTATTACCTGTACTTTTATCCTCTTAACTCCATCGTTTATGGTTCAAATTGCATTGCTATTACTGTACTTTGATATATTTTTAAACTTTTTACTCTATTTTTTTATAAATAAATGTTCTAACAAATTGATTAGTTTGTTCGGTTGATTATCGATCGTGTTTGTTGAGTCCTAAACGATACTAAAATCAAACGTCGGTATTTGAATATACCTTGAAAAGAAGGAACTTGACATGACAATCTATATCCGTTATATATTATGTTTTTAATTTTTTTTTTTTTTACTTTTAATTAAGTTGTTTTTATCATTTTGTTGTCGCTTGTTTATCGCAAAATACAAACATAATCCAAATCATAAATAAATTTTAATTAAGTTTTCGTGATGATCACGTGTACATCCTGTATACAGTCTCCCTCACAACAAGGGAGCACGACTTTTTTCTTAAACGTGGACCTCTATTATGAGGATGCGTACAAATAACAAAACCCCAATTGACAGTAATGCAGGGTCCCACAATAGACAGCCTCAAAGACGACGATCGTGGTATGTTTTAGGCCAAGGCAAATTATGATGCCCCCCACCCCCATCACTTTCATCCAGCGGACCACCATGCCCTTCAAATTCTTCTAGAATGTCGCAAGACAGAATTGTAATTTCACTGACTAGTCTACCTTGAATGCATAACGCGTCACCATGTGTCCAAAAAGTCAACTAGTTTTATTTATTACACGAATAATATAATTCCACATGGGTCCTCGTTCGACAAGAGAATTAGGAGGAATCGAATAAATAATTGAGGATAATTTGGTCACGAAATTTCTAATTCTCGACGAGTCTCACCCACCGTCGGAATGTAAAATAATCCCACGTTTGAGATCTAACCATAAACCAGTTATCTACTTCATTTATAGTATAATAAATTAATATAATACACATACTATTCTTACACGTAATAACTAATAATGACATATTACAATTTATATAAGGTAGATAAGAAACTCACGTTTCGACCTACCAAACTCTTTCACATGCTTGAACCAACTTTCTTTTGGTCTCATGTGAGGTTCCATTCCCTCTTCACAAATAAAATAACATAAAAAGGTTGGGTGTTATTGTTAATTAACCTTGTTTGACAATCATTTTTTCGAAATTATTTTAGTCTCAGGCTCATATTCATTTTCAATCACACATTTGTACAATAAAATATTTTGCATGTAAATCCAAAATTTTTTCCTACTTTTTAAACGCACATTTTTTTTCTTCAGAAAATCACTATTCAAAATTCAATTTTCTCAAAATAATAACCATCAATCAATCATGTTGTCAAGATTAAATAAGGCGATAGAGAATCCTAAAATCTTGGAACGCCAAATACGACACTATTTTATGATTGAAGAGTACCTTACACGTGTTTGATACACCATACCAATAATACAAATTCGAGGTTCAACAGTTCAGTGTCACATCGAGCACATAAATGGGATGTTAAATTGGGCCTCCAATGATCCAATCACTTATAAAAGGGATAATTGCAGTAGCGGTATCAAACATTTCATTTAATAGCAGACTTTGTCCAAACCTTTTATTTGTACCACTCACGATACCAAATATTTCAAAATGTCACAACTGAATTTCAAATGGATGATTTATGTTAATTTGATCATTGGTTGACCAATATTACAATTTATATAAGGTAGACAAGAAACTCACGTTTCGACCTACCAAACTCTTTCACATGCTTGAACCAACTTTGTTTTGGTCTCATGTGAGGTTCCATTCCCTCTTCACAAATAAAATAACATAAAAAGGTTGGGTGTTGTTGTTAATTAACCTTGTTTGACAATCATTTTTTCGAAATTATTTTAGTCTCAGGCTCATATTCATTTTCAACCACACATTTTTATAATAAAATATTTTGTATGTAAATCCAAAATTTTTTCCTACTTTTTAACCACACATTTTTTTTCTTCAGAAAATCACTATTCAAAATTCAATTTTCTCAAAATAATAACCATCAATCAAGCATGTTGTCAAGATTAAATAAGGCGATAGAGAATCCTAAAATCTTGGAACGCCAAATACGACACGTGTTTGATACACCATACCAAGGAATGGATACAAATTCGAGGTTGAACAGTTCAGTGTCACATCGAGCACATAAATGGGATGTTAAATTGGGCCTTCGATCACTTATAAAAGGGATAATTGCAGTAGCGGTACCAAATATTTCATTTAATAGCAGACTTTGTCCAAACCTTTTATTTGTATCACTCACGATACCAAATATTTCAAAATCTAAATATTTGGTCCAAATAAAATTGAATTAATACATGTATCAATTTATTCAATCAATTTTTCAAAATGTAAAATATAACATCTACGATAATTAAATTATATTCTATGAAATTTTCAGGACTTTACAATAAATTTTGAAAACTAAAACGTTAGATAAGTGTGTTTGATTGGTATAATTTTTCATGAAAAATGCTGAAAGTTTGGAGTCCGTATGGCTTCCTTTTTTATGTAAATTGTCCATTAAAGTGATAATAGTTTCTACTATTGGGTCTAGAATTTGTTCTAATTGTCAAAAATAAAAAAATTTGAAAAAAAATAACCATACCGAATATCATTCGTTTGGCTTTGTTTTCCATGAAAATTGTCAACAAAAGTGAATTTTTTTTATTTTTTATTTTTTTATTTTTACAATGGTTGATAGAATTTTTTGTCATTACTAAAAAAAAAATGTGGAAATTGTTTTCCCACCTAATAGGTGGGAAAACAAAATCAAGAATATGTGCATCAAATGGTTGTACTTAGAAAAAAGGTGGAAAACGTTTTTCATGGAAAAATTTACCTATCAAACAACTTTTTAAGGGTGGAAAAGAAAAATATTTTCCTTTTTCATGGAAAATTAAGGCTATCAAACGAACCCTAACTAAAACTCCTATTTATGGACGAATTTAGATGGTTAAGTGGGAATAATGAAATTCCCTATTCATGTCATTGTCATCTCCCCGCATTGCACCTCCCAAATAGTAAAGGGCTGGGGATCATGGTCTCCACCCGAATTTTCCGAACAAAATTATTTATTTATATTTTTAAATTTGAATCATGTTTTAAAAAAATTTAAACAAATAATTAAATAAATTAATTGGATGGTCAATGGAGATTTTTTAATACCACCTCCAGGAAATCTCTGATTGGATGGGATTGATAAA
>CAIGRF010263236.1:17257-28457 GCA_903798235.1 Fraxinus ornus
TGTGACCTCGAAATAATTCGTGACCAAAAAATTTGACGATATGTGACTAGTAATTAAATTCGTGACTTATAATTATGAATATGTGATCATTAATCACAAAAATGTGACTTTATTATCTTCATTTAATAAAAATAAATAAAAAACCTGATTTTTGAATTTTTAAACTATAAACCTAATTTTTGAATTTAGAAACTTAAACACCTTACTTTTGATTTTTTCCCTATTCCAAATGAATACGTGAATATTGGATACAGTTGAATGACCCAACACTCAAAATGGGCCTCCCAATTTTCCTCTAATTGGACTACGAAGTTTATATAGCGATGGGCTCTTGGTTACAAAAGAACATTATTGTGATTTCAGAAGTGGAAATTACATCCAGCACCCTCCTTTCTTTTAAAATTTCAAAATTGCTTTCAATACTCTTTTATTACTTGAATACTGACTTTATTCTCTACGCACACACGTACTTATTCAAACACAAATATACCATCAATGATAGCTCATCACTTGACCACCATGCACCATCATCACCACCATGCATCATGAGCACGACAAACTACATGGTGGGATGAAATATCAGATCTACCACTGACCATTAGCACTATGCACCATCACTACCACCTTCATCGACAGTCATCTTCTTCCCATCTGTGTTTGAACGAAATTATAGTTGTATATTTACTTTTTGCTGCTGACGAGGAGAAGAAAGTTTTGAATAAATCGTTTTCAAATGCTCATGCTCATGCGTATTAGCTTTCAACTTCAATTGATTGTGATTGTTGTACTAGCTTTTGGGTCGCCCATGAGGAGAAGAAAAATACTCCACAAAAAGAAAAACTAGGTGAAGGGATTGGGGTTCTTATTTTTCGTCAAGGGAGGGGAACAGTGGAAGTCTTGTCATGTGTAGTGTAGCAATCAATATTACAAGTAAACATGTGAAAGTGTTGGTGTAACTGTTAAGCGTTACAAATGGTGGTGATGAAAGTGGCTACAATTGCAATAACAATGAAAATATACTGCAAAATGTGTGTAACAATATGTTACAAGTGATAGCAACAATAGCCGTAGAAACATATAGCAAAATGTTATATGCGTAACATAATAAAATACAATGAGTTACAAAAATGTATTTTAAAATTTTAAAATAAAAAAGGTTGCATTCTAGGTTGGTAAAATTCTTAGTCCCTGTTTGGTAAAGATTAAAATCAAAATTTTAATATATTTTGATAAAAGTTGATGAAATGTGTGGTTGAAAAGCTGTGGATCCCATAAAGTGCGTGATTAAAATTAATTATTGATTTTGATTTGAGAATTTATTTAAATTTTAATCCAAATCAAACAAGGGCTTAGTGTATCTGTAACTTTTTCTCATATTAAAAATATGAATATACTACTTGTACATAATTTTATGTATATAATGACGTCCACACCCTCTCATGAGGTGAGACTTGCTTCGGTGCGGGTCCCACCACATGTGAGAATATGAACTCAATTATGTACATGTAGACAAACCCTTAGAAGAAACATGTTCTTTCTCGACTTTGTCAAATAATTAGGTAAAACTTCTTTACATATAACTATTGAAAAAAAACAACTTTAGGGATGAAGTAAACAAGTTAAAAAGAAAAAGTAATGGTTAATTATCATTTAACTATCCATATCACTTTATATCTAATTAATCTATTGTTTATCAATTATTTATTACTATCACGTCAAATGAGAATTTGAATATTTCGAGGATATCCATTGTTTAGGGTGCATGACATCTTTGATCTATGTGATATATTCTAAGACCTGAAAAATGGAAACAGACTTAGTCCTTGACCACTATTTGCAACTTATTTTTTTGGGAAAATAAATTTTGTAATAGTGATTTTTTTGGAGAATGTGTGGTTAAAAAGTAAGGAAAAAATTAAGCCCATATTTGTCTACCATTTTATCAAACTCTGTTTGCTACACTAAACAATATTCACCACACATTTACCCAATAAAATATTCTACACACAAACCAATAAAGTTATTTTAAATTTTAATCACATATTCTCCAAAAAATACTATTCATTACTCCATTTTCAACCCAATAATGGGTGACAAACACACCCTAAGTTTACGTGCAGAGTCATGCTATTCGTACCGAAAATGGTTGACATTCAGGTTGACCGACACTCACAATGGGGTGAGGCCACTTTTTTGTTTGGAATTTTTTAATCACGCAGGGCTCGTCGCATGTAAGAGGTTGTCAAATTTATTGTCATCCATTTTCGGTACAAATGGAAAAGCCCAAAAAAGAAAGAAAAGTTATTGATGCGATGAAAAATATTATTTTATTAAAGAATATGTGGTTGAAAATGTGTAGAAGAATGATAATAAAAATTTTAATGTGTACGAAATAGGGACTACATACGAAATTATTTTATGGAAAAAATGCATTATTAAAAATAAATTTAGGAAATATAATTTTTTGGATAATTGAGCTCAGGGCTTCATATGATCATTATAAATTTTTTGTAATGCTACTTGTATAAATCCCTAAAAACACAGCCGCAGTATTCATGGACTTGGTGAATCTTTGGACAAATTTGTTACACCTGTATACGTATATGGCATATGAAACAGTAGGATATTAGGGATGCCCAAAGGTTTTTATCCAATTCTTGAGGTGCACGCAGAAGATCAACCCTTCGGATTCTTCAAACGCTTCTCGTGTGATCTAGGCATCCAATTTTGATTTCCTTCATCTAAATCATAATTAATTCATGTATAATTGCTACACACAGTACGCGATTATGAGTTTGTAATTATAAGTTTTGGGGTTTGGTGCAGAAAAGCGGAAACTGGAGGAAGAAAAGGAGGGGTGAGCATGGCTACTGTATCAGCAGCATCGTCACTGCCGCCGTTTCTGAACAAGACGTACGAGATGGTGGACGATCCAAAGACGGACGCGGTGGTGTCGTGGAGCAACACTAACGACACCATCGTGGTGTGGGACGTGCGCGAGTTTACCAGAGAACTTTTGCCCAAATATTTTAAGCACAACAATTTCTCCAGCTTCGTCCGCCAGCTGAACACTTATGTATGCCACCATTATCAACTCCTAAGCTAATTTGGTGGAAGCTTTTGTCGTTTAATTTAATTTTCTAATCCCTTCTTTTATGTTGGTTATAGTTTTACCAATTTAATTATTTTCTGAATTTTGAAGTAATATTTTGTGTCAATGATGAAATATATCAGGAGTTCTAATGAGGAGACCATAATTGTGTTAGTAACTTGAAAAGTTCAAAAGTTTTGGTCATATAGAACACGGTTATGTATAATCCTGTAATTCAATGTTCTGTTACCGTTTTCCCTTAATGAAGTTCACAATGTTCTTTTCTTGTTCTCCCTTAATACAGTTCAGTTTTGTTGTATTAATTTCGATGTCGGATGGGTACTAGGCTTCTTCTCCTACATGTAATGCATTATTGTGTGGTTTGAATGGTTATATTGAATCAATATGCTATCTCAACCTCAACAATCAATATCCAAATGAAATTTGTCAGAGAGATGTATATCTATGTCTCCGGTAGATGTCTCCAGTTAGCGGTGTTTTATAAGAAAATGAAAACACACATAATTATATCCTCATAAAATATAATCATTTAAATACCTTGTATTAGAATTGGATTTGTTAGATCTCCTTGTTACGAAGAATAGATGGCATGACATTTTCTGTAATCTTGTTTGGAGGTTCTGGTAGGTTGGGTGTAGCATATTCTATTGAAAACAGTGAAGCTCATTGGGAGGTTGGGTATTTCATTTTCTTATAGAAAGCAGTGAAGCTCAAAGCTTTGTGTGAGGTTCATGATATTTTGGTCGTGTGTGTTGAGCAATAATTTATTTATTTATTTTTTTTTATAGTTTTTCTTCCCCTTTTGTTAATCAGGGGTTCAAAAAAGTTCACCCAGACCGCTGGGAATTTGCAAACGAGGGTTTTCTCAGAGGTCACAAGCACCTGCTGAAGAGCATAAGCAGGCGAAAACCTTCCCATGCACAGGACCACGAACAACCCTCTCAAGTTCAGAGTTCATCTGATGGATCTTCCGTTGAAGCTGGAAAGTTTGGGATAGAGGAAGAGGTTGAAGAGCTGAAAAGAGATAAAAATGTACTTGGGCAGGAGCTCGTCAGGTTGAGGCAACAACAGCAATCAACCGATCTCCAGTTTCAAACTGTAGGGCAACGTGTTCATGTTATGGAGCAACACCAGCAACAAATGATGTCCTTCCTTGCAAAAGCAATGCAAAATCCTGGCTTTATAGCCCAGCTGTTTCATCAGCCGAATGAAAGTAAGATGCACAAGTCTGGTGGGAATAAGAAGAGGAGATTCCCCAATCAGGACGAAGAAAATTTAACACGTAAATTAGGTATTGCGTCACCTGATGGACAGATTGTCAAGTACCGGCCTCTGATGAATGAAGCGGCAAAGGCAATGCTGCAGCAAATCCTAAAAATGAGTGCATCTGGTAGGATTGAATCCAAATTTAGCAACATAAATGGTTTCTTGATGGATAACATGCATCCTCCATCCAATGTAGTAGACAACAGTAGTTCCCCCAATCGAATGTCTGGAGTTACTCTCTCCGAGGTCTTACCGTCTTCTTCACAGTCTCTAATGGCAGCAGATTCAGTATTTCCATTCAACCGTCCTTCATCAGCCTTATCCAAGATCCATTCCTCCTCTAGTTTGGTGAATGGGAAGGCTCAAGGCACTCTGCTTCCTGAAATTGACATGGCATTGCCAGAATTTTCACAAGTGAATCCAGAAAAGAATTTTAATCTGCCTGACACGCCTTTTGATGGAACCGGGTCTGAAGATATGGAATACATGGATGCAATGCCAGGTTCTGTCGATGGCCCTATGCCAGTTGCATCAGATGGATTTTCATCAGATCCCGACGTTGATGTCTTGGTAGACGAGATTCCTAAGCTTCCAGGCATAAATGATGTATTCTGGGAGCAATTTCTCTCATCAAGTCCTGTAACCGGGGATATGGATAAGACAGATTCTAGCGTATTTGGAGGTGGTATAGGAAAGGAGGAGGACCAACAGACTGCGAAAGAAGGTGAATGGGATAAAATGTCGAATATGAGTAATCTTACTGTGGAGATGGGACTTCTTGCGTCGGCGTCAAAGAGTGAATGATTCTGTGGTATGAATCGCATGTTTACCGGCAGCAATGGTCAAAGGTACATTCCAGTCTCAGTTCAGTTTAATTAAATGTGACATTTAATCCTCACCCTCTTGCTATAGTTACTGAAGTTACTAGTTATAGAACTTTGTAATCATATACAGCGTTTATACCTGTGAAAAAAATTATAGTAGTGCTTCTGAATCTTATGCCATCAAAGGCAGGACTTCTATGGGAATCTTCTGTTCTGCACCTGAATGTACACACACACACACACACACACACACGACTTCGTAAATAACTCATTGGATAGACTTACCAAACAAACTTCATTATAAATGTGAATAAACATATGAAATGTGTCTTCATTTGCCTTCTAGAAATAGCTCTACTTGACTGGAGTATTACATCTGATGTTTGGGTGTTAGTTATCAGTTGTACTTTTCTTTTTCCCCTTTGTGGGATGCATTCTCTTCGTGGCTTATGGTTTTTGACTTGCTGGTTTTCTATATCTAGGTTTGATACACTGAAACTGTTGAAACTCCAATGGTTATTGCCATTATAGTATTGAGCTAATGGCATGTTTATGGACGGATTTAACTCGCCATTCACAGGGCCAAGTCTATAATTGAGCTTGTTTTTTTCCATTATTTCACACCAGAAACTCCATGCTCTGTCTGCATATTGTTCCAGTTCTTTGTTTGTTCGAAAATTTTCATTTCGAGTTCAAGTCTTGGTGGCACTGTTCTAATACAAATTCATTTCGTCAGAGTTACATTTGAAGCGCTCAGACCCTACTGGTTTTCGTTGTATCCCGGGTTATCTTTCTCCTAAAACTAATGGGAAGAATGTTGTACAGGTTAACAAGAGTTTGCAATGGCAAAATCGTTTTTCCCGGATGCATGATTTGCTTGGTTTCCATGTTTTGATCAGCTTGTTTAAAATTTTCAGAAAACGATATTTCAGACAGAAAGAAAAGGCACAAGCATTGGATGGATGTCTAGGAATTGTGACATGAAACAAAATCTAACCAACTACAAATATAAAATCTTTGTTATGCATTCAACTGCAATAGATCATAACAAGCTTTTATTATCTGAAATGCTTTAGATGGTATTCTTGTGTATTTATAGTATTTTCATGTTAAAGGACGGTAGAACATTTAACAGTGATGGATTATACTGTAACCAGAGCTGTATGAAACTTCAAAATATACAGCAGAATGTTTCGCTTTGTTTTAACAAAGAAGGTTGTCTTGGTATTGCACTGTACACGAGTAATTACAGACACCAAGTGAAAACAATGATGATGCATTTACAATTACAGAAACAAGCTCTCATATGCACCAAACTGAGGATAAAATGAATTTCTCGTCTTCAAATTGAATGTAACATCGTAGAAATCAAGCTCACACCACGAAAACTGTAACTACTATAAGAAGAACAATCCCAACAATAAGCAGCATCAAACAGGTCTGCACCAAATATAAAAATATAAGGTTAAAATTCAAGTCTTCCCTGGGCAATATGAGCAAAGATTAAAGCGTCAGCTATCAGGATTCAAAATATTGTGGATCAATTTTCATCGTTACTTCTGTAAAAAAAAAAGTTTGCAAATTGGTAGGAAATCTCATTAATTACCATAGATGAATTAGATTTTTGGATCTTGGCTGCTTTGGTAAGTTGCGAAGTAGCTTGTGCAGTTGCAGCATGGGAGCCCTCAATATTTGAATTAATGTCATCTGGCAGAAGGAAATCAAACAATCATAAAACAGAAACTAATTTCACGAAAATTCCCAGAAAATAAATATAAAAAAATGGCAGAAATCAATATTGGCTAACCAATCAGAGCCCCTTGTTCATGAACCAGCACAGCCAAATCCTTAAAGATTTCATTGACCTCGCCGATCTGCTGCTGAACTTCTCTGATACCTAGCTCCCTTTCCTCAATAATGGCTTCATTAAAAACTATCTCATTCTCCAAATGTATGACCTCCTGTCTGTACTAAATCATGTACAGATTTAGCATGTACAACCATGATTCTTTGTTAAACACCAAATTGCAATCGATCAGAACATGTATTTATTCTTAGATGGATCAGTTGATCCATTGGTAGCTTATTGTGTTCAGACAAGCAGCACATTTGATCTAAAAGGTATGTTCTTTTAGGGAAAGGACAACTATGTTTTTATCTACAAAAGCTGATCATGCTGGAAGATAAATTATCCACAAAAAAGTTAAGCCTCAAAGACGTAAATTAGCACTTAATGAAGTGTCTTCCTACCTTCTGGATTCTGCAAGAAGAAAGGTCTGCTCAGGACTCTTGGACGATATTATCTCCATCTCATTAGCTGTATTTCTGTAAAACATAGGAACTATGGCATTAAATCGTTTGTAAATATTCTTATTCAGGCAGCATGTATGAAGCAATAGGAGACAGGTGGTAGTTGTAATGGATAAACAACGATGCTCAAGACAGCCAGCACTATCACAAATTTCTAGGATAAAATAAGAATAAAGAAGCAAATATGAGCCTTCCTTTGCCACAACTTTAAGAACTTGTAATTCTTGAAAACTGTTCTAGAAAGTATCTAGCACTGGTGATTATGAAAACTTGACAGGCGTAGGAACCTAATAATTGTCTATCTGCATTAAAGATCAATATGGACTACGAAACCAGGATATCAATTCTTCGTTCTATTTCCATCTAAATACTTAGTCAATAAGGTTTTCTACACAGTACTCAGCATAACAAAACAAAAATTAAAATGCAAAATCCCAAAAGACAGCATCTTTACATTTGTTAATTACATTACACTAATTTGTACGTTTGAAATCCATTACCAATTTTAGAAACATGATACATGCATCAGTATGTAAAATCCACCTTCCATCTGAGAGAGTAGTGCTATTTATCTCCATATGATATGACATTTAAATAATAAAAACTAATAAAGTGATCTCATATCTATACATTGGCCTTATAATTTCTTAGCACATCACATGCCGCGTAGACCGGTAATTATCTCTAATGGAGATAAATAGCATTATTTTTGAGAAAACATAATACAATTATCTCTATTTTTTTTTCTTTTCGTTTTGCCTCTCAAAATCCAAAATTTATAGTTCCCAGCATTCTCCATGGAATTATTACGGTGAAGCCCTCATAGTCTTCAAAGCTACTTTATATTTTAAACAAATTCTAGACCTTAAAGGGTATGGTTCATATTATGTTCCCAGGAGATTACATGGTTGCTTCATTGTAAACCTGTTGACAAGAAATTCAACAGATAACCAGCACAAAATGCCACACCACGGAACTCTGGGAAAAGCACTGCTCCAAAAGATAACTCATGAGCAGGTTTGAACAATAGTAATACATCAGATTTACCTAGATGAAAGATTTCCATTGGGAACATATGCAGTTTCCCTTTCTGCTGCAAGCTTCTGAGCCTTCTCAAAATCTTTCAGAACAGATTGGTAATCTTTTGTAAGCTTAGCATCAGCAACTTTTTTGCTGGCCTGAAATAAAAAAGATAGGTTTTTATCAAGTGGCATATTCATACAAAGTGGAAGTAAACAATAACCAAGTGTACAAAAGAGAAGAATAAGAAGCTGTGCAGCCATAGTAGGAAGTCTAAAAACTCCACCAGGCCCCATAAGAAGCTGCTTGGTCTGAATTTCTTAATATATGTTAACACAATGTAAAAGTCCAGTTGTGCTATGCTTAACGCATTGTTGGTTTGGTTGATTCACTCAAATGATGGCCTAAAACTCTCCGTGACTTGTACATAAGAACATTTTTAAGCCCTTATATAACTTATTTTCCATCAAATGAGAAAAAAAAAAAAAAAAAGAGCAACTTTACTTGAGAATTAGAATGTTTTTAACTTTCTTCTGGCCTCTTTGAGCCATAGACGCAATTGCTTGCAACTTTTCTTGTCATCCATTCATTGCCAATCATAGTATTTTAACAGTTCTTCCAATTGGTAAAACTTAAATACTATAAAGCCAACTGCTCTAAAACTTACACTAACTTCAGTGAACCGGTCTGTTTCTCTAACTTGCTCAAGCTTCGCGGACGTTTCTTTCACCAACTGCCCAATTTGTAGCCTAGTCTTGTGGCTGCAGTCAGTGCATTGTAGAAACTAGTATTAGATTAGAAATACCACACTTTCAAACACACGGATTTTCTTTTCAGAAACGAAACAACTTTACTATCCATTCAAAAGTTAATTGAACCAACTATTACACAGACATTTGCATAAAGTAGCTTCCAGAGCTTTGTATTCATGACAGCAGAATTACATATCAACAAATTAATCAAACTTAGATTAATTTTTTGTTTATTGACTTAACCCAAATACTTACACTATTGATTCCTGAACCATTATGCAGGTGTTTTATTTCTAATCATTTTTTTTCGGAAGTACAATGAAGAATTGATTTTCTTACATAAATTATCCATTAATCATAAAATTTCTTCCACAAACCAAGCAAATTACTATGAGCTGAATAGAGTGCCTTCCCTCCAGCAAGTTTAATCTACACGAAAAATTCAATAAACGCCAAAACAATATAATAAAACTCACAGTTTCTGGCGCAGGTCAATAGTGTCTTTGGGAGTTCCAAGGCTGTTAACTAGGCGTCTATAGGCTGCGACAGCGGTGTTGATTCGGAAGACGCCGGCAGCAAGGGCTCGAGAAGGATCTTGTTGCAGGCTTGCATGTGAAGTCAAAGCCCGGCCCGATTCAAGATCTTCAAAACTCATATCGATATCAATAAACGATTATCGTTACTGGGACAACAAAATCTATCTATTCACTCAGAAAACTGTTGAAATCGGTTGAATGATTCGAGCCAAAGGATGGTGTACCGCACCGTGCACGTACCAGGTTGTATATGTAACGACGGAGGAAGGAAACTACTAGGCATCTCTCTGCATTTTTAAAGGGAAATTGCAACTTCTCCCCGTTCGAAGAGAAAATTGCACACTTAGTCCCTGACTTATAGACCAAATTTGAAACTTTGTTCCTAACTTGCTTTTCGTGCAGATTGTCTTCGATATTTCAATTCTAGAGCGCTCCTACATGGATTATGTTCACTTGACATTTTTTATTAAAATTAATTCTACTTCATTTTTCAATTTGGTAGGGTTGTTAATCCTTTGTTGGATGAATCCCGTTCATTTAATTATTGAATTGTCATTTTTTTTTTGTTAAGAAGTAATATTCTTTTTTATAGTAAAAATAAAAGGATAAATTGCATATTTAGAGTGTGTTTGGTACACATTAAAATGAGAAAATGCATTCTTTTGATGTGATGTGGTGAGAAATATGTGGTTGAAAATGAAGGAAAAATTATTGGTGTGATAAAAAATATTATTTTATTGAAAAATGTGTAGTTGAAAATGAGTAGAAGAATGAGAATGAAAAAATAATATGGCTCAAACAGGGGCTAAGCGTCGAAAAAGTTTCAAAAATCAATTCACCCCTCTCTTAGTTGGTTATTCTTGGGTTATCAGCACACACCGGCCAATAGAGCCGTAGAGAGAGAGAGAGAGAGAGAGAGAGAGAGATAATTAAAGTTTGGTTAGGGTAGAAATGATAGGTTGACTATGTAGAATAATTTAATTTTTATAATATTATTATTAATACTTCAAAAATTGATTTATATCTGATTTTTGAAAAGAAGATTTTTAAATCTGAATTTTGAAAGGGAATGTTTCATAACTAAGAGGGTAAGTTTCACCAATTTCAAATTTAAGAGATCAATGTTTAAAATTTCAAATCTCAGACTTTTTTAAAATTTATTTATAAATTAATTAATTAAACATATATTTTATTAATTAAATATATTAATGTCACAATTTCATATAATTTGATCACAAATACTATATAATTGGTCACAAATCTATCAAATTAATAAGTCACATATTATTTATTAATCACAAATCACAAATTTTATACCTCACAATTCAAAAATTTTATACTGACAATCTGTTTATCGATCACAAATAAAACATTTATACG
>CAIGRF010263236.1:30399-43666 GCA_903798235.1 Fraxinus ornus
CCAAAAATAAAATTTCCATCACATTTTTGTCCAAAACTTCTTATAAATTAGCAAAGTAAGTCCCTCGTCATGTTTTCCTTCCATTTCAACCATTAAATCCATGTGAGTTACAAACATCTGTTTAATAAAAGAGCAAAATAATGGAGTTACTTAAACTCATATACCAAGAACTTTAAATAAAAAAGACATTTCGAACTTTCTTTTAAATAAAAGAAGGAAAAAGAATAAAAATTAATTTTAATTGTTCAACAGTTGATTCTTATACCGCTTTGGCCAAAACATCCGAACAAAAAAGCTTTTAACTGCCATTCGATTTATCTTCTACTTTGCTTCGCATGGTCATTAAGAAAGATGTTTCGCAGACGTCATGGTGAATAAAGTAATTTTTAAAACTCTTTTAGCGTGTTATTTATTTAATATTCTTTCATATCTGACTTGGTAGAAGCTAGAAGGAATAAGAAGAAACACTCTGTCGAAGGGGTACCAAACACTCTTTGTTGCAAGTATTGCAGAGAGCATGGACCAGCTAAAAGAAGTACCATTTTTTCAACAGCAATGCCTTGATTTTATTTAGGGATAATTCAAGCTTTGTGATTCTTAAAAAGTTAGGGACGTCTTTGTAATAGTCAGATACCTCGGGTGTCTTTATTGTCATTTTTATTATTTATCAATTACCTCAATATATTAAATTCGAAAATAATAGAAATTTTTACTCTGTGAACCACGTGAAACAAACGTATCCACAACGTTGTCTATTGATCAGATCTAAAGTCGCATCTGCGACTTCTAATCTGGAACTTTACACTCCAGACCCCCACCGTTCTTCTCTTCTCCCTTAAGCATACAAGCAATATAATTCCTCGCTCCCGTACCAACTGAAAATATCAATCTATAATCTCATCAAAATTCCACATCAAATAAATCGGTTTTGGTTTTTTTGCTCTCCTGGTTTTCGAATACTCCCGTACAAATGTCGGTTAGTAATTCTCTTCGATTTTTGTTTCAGTTATATTGAATTAATTATATTACATTGATTGTGCAAATGATTTATTTTAATATTACTGTTGAGGTATGATTGATTTGATTAGATTTGTGTAAACTGTAATTTATTTGTGATTCAAACACGCCGCGATATTCTTGATCTATTACCGGATTTAATTGAATTACTACTGATGTAATTTTATATGAATACTGGTGTATGTCGACGTATGAGGGGTGCATGCTTCAACTGTTGTCCATTTAGATGGACTCAAGATCTACAGGTTTTTCAATAACTTTAACGGACAGTCTAGCATGTCATTAAAAGTCATTTTAAAAAGATAATAGAGATGTTTATCCTAGTCATAAATAACATTGTGCTAAATGTGGTGTTATGGGCCTTATGGCAAAACATAATTTGTATGTGTCATAAAATGGGGTAAAAATCTTTGTCAGTATAGGTTGTATTCTAAAATTGCATCTGCAAAATGGGATATTCATTAAGATGAATGCTTGATCTTGTAACAGTTGTAGTTGTACCATTGCTAGATTGTTAAATTTTTCAAGAAGGCTATTAATTGTGCATATAAAATGAACCTTAAATAAAGTCTAAACTTGCATATTAACTTAACTCCCGTTTGACAAAGCTTTTTTTTTTTTTTTAAATATAAGCTAGTCAAAATTTATTTTTGACCGCATATTTCATTGGGCTCACAACTTTTATCCACTTTTTAACCATGGGACCCACCAGATTATAATTTCAAGAAGCTTTGTCAATCTGGGGCTTAATTGCTAAGACAACAAACTTAAAGTTTTAGTTCGTATTTCCAACTGAAAGTGGTTGGAGATGACGCAAAATGTTCAGTCCTGCATTATTTCAGTTGCATAATAATCTCTTATCAAGGATTTGAAATTATAATTAGAGAAAATTCCCTTCTGTTTTTGACTCCCAGTTCAGCTTTCTGCAAATGAAAGTAAAAAATAAAACCTATTGGAAATTCAAGTTGAACTTGTATATTCAGAGATTTTTGCATTGAATCTCTCTTTATCTTCCTCTGAGGGTAACTCGTGGTCATTACTATTTTTTTCTGCATGAAGTTCCGTTCTCTCTCCCTTTTGTATTGTTTTCCACTTACGGTGTAATTCACAATGGCAGGTAAGAACTGTGAAAGTGAGCAATGTCTCTTTAGGTGCTTCTGAACAAGATATCAAGGAGTTCTTTTCTTTCTCTGGGGAAATTGAACATGTTGGATTAAAGAGGTTGTATTCTTGGCCTGTTGGCCATTTTGTGCTGCTTTCCTCCTTTCAATTTGCTGAATTTTTTTAACCCTCCAATTGTTCGCCTTACCCTTACATCTTCATCCAAATGATTGTAAAATTCATGTATGTCATTGCTTCATTTCTTCTCTGTTTTGATTTTAGTGAGAACGAGCGGGCGCAAACTGCATTTGTCACTTTCAAGGATCCTCAGGGTGCAGAAACTGCGGTTCTTCTTTCGGTATTCCTTTCAATTTCTTTGAGTTATAGTTAAATCATTTTAGAATTTTTTTCTTGAATTGATCTTTTGTACGAGGAAAATTGACAACTAGTCTTATTGAATTATTGGCAAAGGGGAGAGTAAGGGATCCTACTTGTTGTCTTTTATAGTCAATTTCTGCGAGACTATCATGGCATCCAATAAAGTTGAGTTTTAATTTTCCTGGGGAGAAATATATTACAAATCCCTTTAAAAAATTCTAATATATGAAAAATCCATAATATTTTCATTTATCATAAGAATACCAGAACACCTGTGGTTCTTTCTTAAAGCAGAGTGGCCTCGTTCCTCTCGTTAAATATTAGACCAATTAGTCGATTTAAGACAGTAGCATAAACTCCAGGCAGATGACCTTGGTTCAAGTCTCCTTTTGGGGGGAGGGGTGAAAATCCTTTGATCCCCTTTTTTGAAAATAAAGAGAAGACAGTAGAATAAGGTGGGTACTTTCTATTTGGTGTTTCTCTAATGTAGCCTATATCATCTTATCAGATTACTGAATGTGGCACAAATCATTTTTTTTCAACATATGTCCGACCAGTCTTGGTAATAAAGGCAACCTTTCATTTGGAATTTTGCAAGCCACCACCAAATGCTTTTTGTGCCTAGTTTTGTGGATGGTATTTTTGGCAGTCTCAATTTCCATCTTGAATTTGTGTGGTTTTCCTTGGATAGAAAGTTAATTAAACAACTTGTTAGGATTTTTCCCTTTTTATAGTCATGTTATGCCATCTTCTCTGTTGTGCATGTGTTCAGAAGGTGGAAAATGATATTTCTATTGAACGAAGTACTATACTTGATAATCAATTTTTTTACCCTCTTCTACCGAACTTGTATTTGTGAAAGGTAGAAAATTTTAAGGCACCTGCTTCTGTTTTAGTTTGTGTTTGTAATAATGGTAATTAAAGACGCCCCCATTTGGGTTTCATTTTATTCTCCTAAAATTCTACCTTTCAAAATCAAACATTAATTTTAACTGCACATTTCATAATACCTACAAGTACTATCCACTTATCAACAACTCATTTCTTGAAAAGTAGAATAGCAAAATGAAATGAAACGCAAATGGAGGCTCAGCTGCTTCTCTTATGATTGAATATGAATTTATTTAGCAGCCTCAGTCTTATTGTAAATATACAATAAGAATTATTGTATATAAAAATTATTTCTCATGTTGAATAAATTTTCTTGTTATTGCCTCCTGTAACGTCTCTTATAAAGATTAGCCTGTTCGGTTTTCCAGGGAGCTACCATAGTTGATCAGACAGTTACCGTGGCCCTCGAACCAGATTACGTGCTGCCGCCTACAGCTTCAGCAACAATTGCTGTATGAATTTTCAGCATCTTCTCTGAATCTTACATCTCTTAGATAATTGTTCCTCACCAGTCTTCTGCATTGTGTCTTCAGGCAGCAGAAAACAAGAATGAAGGCGGTGCTGCATCTGTTGTCCAGAAGGCAGAAGATGTCGTAAGCAGCATGCTCGCAAAGGGTTTTATCTTGGGGAAGGATGCACTTAACAAAGCGAAAGCCTTGGACGAGAAGCACCAATTCACTTCCACTGCTTCATCCAAAGTAGTTTCATTGGACCAAAAGATCGGGTTGAGTGAGAAAATCAGCCTTGGAGCAACCATTGTCAATGATAAAGTGAAGGAAATGGACCAGAAGTTTCAGGTTTCTGAGATGACAAAGTCTGCTCTTTCAACTGCCGAGCAGACGGTTAGCAATGCTGGATCCGCCATTATGAAAAACAGATACGTTTTGACTGGTGCTTCGTGGGTTACCGGTGCTTTCAGTAGGGTTACCAAGGCTGCTGGGGAAGTCGGGCAAAGGACGATGGATAAGGTAGCTGAAGACGATGCTGGAAAAAATGCAGAAGCCGGATACGCTCACGTTCAGAGTTCTGAATCCCCCAAAGTTGCAACAATTGAAACGAAGCCCTCTTCTCCTCGGGGCTTGGTTCTTTAAAGTATGCACTATATATTTTCGACAATTCTAAGGTGGGATTCGTTTACATTCACTAGATTATTGTTCAGACTTTTGCATTCACTAGACTAGAAGTTCCGGGGATATATATTACTCAATACTCTTTGTTTTTATCTATATTGATAAATGAAATTCTCTCTGGCCTGATAAGTTGTAACTATATGATATTTTTATTTTTTTGTAAAATCCTTTTGATCCAATTTTTCATGTTATGGCCTCAAGGGTATTTGCTCAGATATTCTAAGATTGTCAATTGTCCAAATATATGACCAACTTATAAACAATTCTATTATTTACAAAATTAACATCTTAATATGGTATTAAATTTCGAGGCATCTGAAAAACTTGTTTTAATTTCAAATTCAGTTATAATAAAAATATATATATATATATAGATCGATATTCAGCCTTCACGCTATTTGAGCGGTTAAAATTGGTTTGATCTTTTTCATGCCATTCCATTTGTTATCATTTAAAATAACTCAAATTTAGTTATTCTCTCTTTTTCTGAATCATATTATTCTTTTGCTTATACTACTTTTCTTCAGGCTAGAAAAGTCTTTTGTTATCTTATCTAACATACTCTCGTTTACGACAACATTATCAATGTTAGCCACGAAGGAATCATTCGCAAGAGGAGGTTTCCCAGTTAAGATATGAACAGGAGTACAAAGTTATCGGGAGGAGTGTTTGAGTTGATTGGATCTCGATGAGGCCAAGAGGAAGGCTTCTTCACAGGGCGTCGTGACCTAAACTTCGAAATTGACGTGGCTCTTACAGGGAGGGCAATCTTCTCTTCCGGCCTTCACCTCCTGCCTGGCCTGAAAGTAGAGAGAACCAAATACAATGGAGGAGATTCCACTCTCTTGGAAGTCCTCGTCTACTTTATTACTTTTCACGACTCATCTTGAATCAGGACCAAGAATACTTAAATTTTGAATAAGTTAATATTGTGATTGTATGTTTAAGTATGTTGGATGAGATATGAATGGATAGAGGAATCAAATCAACAAATCTTATCTCCCGTAAATTTTTTTAGTATCATTCAAACATGATTTAGAAAACTGAAAAGCAATAAAGAAAATAATGACTTATAAATTTTCTGAAAATTATTAAACAAACAATATCTTAACGTCTCTACATTTTAAGTCCATTTTCTGACGTGGCAACTCACCAATCTCAACTACCAACCGCTGCACAAACATATAAATCTGGATAGGCAACGGTTCTTGAATTTAATTTTCATAAGTAACTGCTAAAGTTCTTTTCTTTACCTTTGATTTCAAAATCCATTACTGGGTTTTTTTCTTGATAATGATGGTTAGTTACATTCAATGGCCAAAACAGAATGCACTTTCATTTTATCAAATGATATTTTATTAGTTGACACTCCTGTTTTTTCGTAATCTTTCGCAATGTGGCAGGAAATCCTCATTCCATTTTCCTGCACAAGTACTAATCCTTCGTTAACTTAACTGCACACCCTATTTGCAGGCAGAAGATGGCTCGTCTGAGAGCGAAAGTGGGTGTAAGAAACTTAGGCATGAAAAGCTTTCAAGGGAGGATTCCACGTTTTCTCCTGATGTTGTGATCAAAGCGACAAGGATAGTGGAGGCGGTTAAAATTTCTGCATCGCGTGGATTGAAACTAAATGCGAATGTAGAATCGTCTACAGAGTGTGCTTTTCTTAAGAAAGATTGTTTTGATCTTAAGACTGATAAGTTTAGCATAAATGATTTTTCTTGGACCAAGGAAATAACAGAATGTCCTGTATACCATCCATCAAAGGAGGAATTTGAGGATCCTTTGGTTTATGTGCAGAAAATTGCTGCAGAAGCATCAAAATATGGTATCAATATGTGATCGGAAAATCTTTCCTTTTAATTAGTTGAAACATCGTTCAATAACTCCGAAAAATTCAAATATTCCATTAATTTGCACATAAGCTAAGGTTTATTGAATTCATAGTTATAATTACTTCGAGTTCTCTGTTTTATATGGAATATGTTGTCTTTTTTCATTGACTCCAAGGCGGTGTTGATTGAATTTTTAGGCATTTGTAAGGTTGTTCCTCCTTTGATTTCTTCAATCCCAGCCGGGGTAGTGCTAATGAACGAGAAAAGAGGTTTTAAGTTCACGACTAAAGTGCAACCTCTCCGACTTGCACAATGGGATAACGATGACAAGATCTTCTTCTTCATCAAAGAAAGGTGTCTTTTGAATATTTTAATTGTGAAAACGATGCAAATTTGTTTCACTTTCTTCACGATTTAGACCTTCTAACTTTGTTTCAGATATTATACGATTGGTGAATTTGAGAAAATGGCAAACAAGGCAACTTCTAGAAGATATTGCATTTCTGGATGCCTTCCTTCAACATATTTGGAAAGGGAATTTTGGAGTGAAATGGTGCATGGAAAGAAAGGAACTGTTGAATATGGTATCAATGTGGATGGAAGTGCCTTCTCGTGTTCCCCTGACGATCCTCTTTCTACAAGCAAATGGAACTTGAAGGTTTTTAATTTTCTTCTCTATGTTTTTCTTTACACATGCATATGAATTCTCTTTTCTTCAATTTTCAGATATCCAGCCAACCCCTTTTTGTATATTTTCCTTTAGTTCAATCTTCTGATTATATCAAGTGCATTTCTCTCAGACACTTCCAAAGCTTTCTAGATCTGCATTGCGTCTACTGGGAACTGCAATTCAGGTAGATGATAACTATAACACGATGAAACTGATCTAGTAGCATATTGCTTTATGTGCTTTTAGGGATTTTTATTTTGTTGTAGGGAGTATCAGAACCAATGCTTTACATTGGAATGCTATTTAGCATGTTTGCATGGCACATCGAGGATCAGTATCTATATAGGTAATTTAACAGCTCAAAAAGTTCCAATATGTCCACATTATATAATTTTTTAGACTCATTTACAATATTTTGGTTCGGCCTTATCAGCATTAACTATCATCACTGTGGCGCTCCAAAAACATGGTATGGAGTTCCTAGTTATGCAGCTCTTCAATTAGAGAAAATTGTCCAAAACTGCGTTTATAACAATGAAATTTTACATCTGGAGGGAGAAGATGGAGCTTTCGACATTCTAGCAGAGAAAACAACAATGTTTCCTCCAAATATTTTGCTGCAACATAATGTCCCAGTTTATAAATCTGTTCAAATGCCAGGGGAGTTTATAATCACCTTTCCCAGAGCCTATCACGCGGGATTTAGTCATGGTAAGAAGTTTGGTACTTTTAGTGCATGTTTCATATTTATTCTCTCAACCAAACATGTGATTAACTCGTGTTACAATGCATAAAGGACATTGCGCAACGAAGCTGATCTTTTACTATTTTTTTACATTCAGGCTTTAACTGTGGTGAGGCAGTAAATTTTGCAGTTGGAGATTGGTTTCCCTTTGGGGCAGAAGCTAGAACTCGTTATGCTAAGCTCGGAAGAATCCCAATTATCCCTTACGAAGAACTCCTCTGCAAAGAAGCGATGCTTCTTTTTAAGTCTTCGAGTCATGAACACAATTTACCTTCAGATTCTCTCTCTCTTTGTTGTGTGAAGATTTCATTTGCATGTCTGTTAAGATCACATCACCTTGCACGCTGGTGTTTGAAGAAACTAACAAAATCATCAATTATTTGTCCTAAGTCTCAAGGAACCATCTATTGTATCCTATGTAAACGGGAATGTTATGTGGCACATCTCGTGTGCAAATGTTACGAAGATCCCATATGCCTTTTTCATGGTACTAACTCTTTTACTTGCCGTGAATTCAAATTTACGAGCGTGTTCCTTTTTCCCTTTTCCTTTTAAAAAACTAGAATCATATTGCATTAAAAATAGCTCTTTATGATGGATGGACTGAAATAATATTCATGTAAATTGGAACTGATATTTCACTTTGTGATGCAGAGAGGGAGGTTCTTAACTGCAAATGTGGAGCTTCCTGCAGAGTATATCTAAGAGACGACATATTAGAAATGGAAGCCGCAGCAAAAATGTTTGAACGGGAAGAAGAAATACATAGGAAAGTTGAGCTACAATTGGAATGTGATCCTTACTTGTGGATGCAGAATATAATTTCGAGCACAAAACAGAAGTACATTCCTTACTGTGAAGTAAGTATGGAATTGCACATATGCTTGCTTTCTAAATCTAAGATTTCGATCCCTTCATCATTAGTCTCTCAACATTTTATGACTGTCTGTCTTTACCAAGTTGGATTAATATGTCGTATAGCTTAGTCCAATCAAATATGATACACGGAATTTTCTTGGAAAGAACTTGACAAGACTCGATAATCCAGTTAAATTTCGCGTTACATTGGTATATAATAACAACCCTCTATTTGTATCAGTGTCTTTCAGGTCTGAATGAGGACAACCATAAACGAATCCATGGTCGAAATGCTAAACTCAAAGCAAACAGGAAGAGGAGGAGGAATCAAAGGAAATGTCTTAGAATAGAAAAAGTGATGAAATCCAAAGTGGAGCAGGAAAGAGCATGAAGAATCCCAGTATAAAGAAATGTAATTCAATGCAAACAACAAGAAAGAATTCCAAGAAAATCTTATTGTCATAAAGGAGATTGCACATCATAAAAGGGTCATAAACTGCAGAATTTTAGTGAGTATGTGCCTGTTAGGATGGCAGTCACTATGTAGTAGTTCAGTGTTAGTAAAAATATGTATTTATCTTCAAGTATTTGATCCCTATTCATACGATATCTAGGAATGTGTATCTTCCATCACTTCTTTTACGACCTTTTAAAGTCGATTCAAATTAAAACTCTGTCCATATGTAGTCAAGAGAATGAGAGGACGAAACACGAGTAACTTGACGACAGAAAGAGAGAAGAATATCAATGATGTAGAATTCAACTGTAAAAGGAAAGAAAAGAAGTGATGCAAAGTTGGTAGGAGAAACATAATCAAGCCCTTTATTGATTGAGAAATGCTATTCATAGTGACCGACTACCGTAATCATCCTATTCTATGTGCCACGTAGGATAATCGCAGTAGTCACTCACTATGAATAACATTATTCTAATTGATTAGGCGAATAACCCTCCCAAACCACTATTCTATTGAGCATTATTTCGAGAATCCATTACAAAATAAGTCCTCTCTCGTTAGACTTTAGAGTGATTAGCATCGAGAAGATAATTAAGTATAGTGACAATAAATGAAGAAGGGGAGCACCCGGGGAGCGCTATTGTTCATCCGTTTATATTGAAGATTTTTTAGAGAATTAAGGAATTTGCGAGCACTCTATCATATATTGTTGAAAGGCAACGAAATTCAATTGAAATCAGTCCAAACAACTTAGTACGGTAGGTGATATGGAGTATGCCGGTTAATTTCATTTCAGTTGTTAACTTCATCTCAATTAGAACTTCAATTGATTATTATACGTATTAATTAAGGCTATTGAACATCATCCGACCTTAGCTCAGTTGGTAGAGCGGAGGACTGTAGTTGTGTTGCTGTAATCCTTAGGTCGCTGGTTCGAATCCGGCAGGTCGGATTTTTACTTTTTAGTTTTTTGCATTTAAATTTTTAAATTGTGATAAATTGAGCAATCTTCTTTTATTCTTCAAAAGTAAGCCACTATTTGATGATGATAAAAATCGAATTTTGATAAAAGTCGATGAGATTTATTTGAAAATTTGTCGGTCTCATAAAATACGTGATTAAAATAAATTATTGATTTTAAGTTAGATTAAAATTTTAATTTTAATTTCTACCAAAAAAATGGTTAAATTATAAAGTGTACTTCTCCTATTTTTAAGTTTTTGTTGAAAATTGTGATAAATGGAGCAATCTTCTTTTATTCTTCAAAAGTAAGCCACTGTTTGACGATGATTAAAATCAAATTTTGATAGAAGACGATGAAGTATGATTGAAAAGTTGTGGGTACGTGATTAAAATTAATTATTGATTTTAACATAAATTAAAATCCGAATTTTAAATTCTACCAAAAACTGGATAAATTATAAAGTGTAATTGAAAAAGAAATAAATGTTATTGATGTGATGGAAAATATTATTTTATTGAAAAATGTGTTGTTGAAAATAAGTAGAAAAATGAGATTGAAAATTTTAATGTGTACCAAACATGGGCCTAATAATTATTGAACATTCTATTGAGCTAAACTTTAAATGGTTGTGTTACATGTATATCATAATTTACATATTTGTTTACCAACGGATGATGTGATGAGATTTGATTGGATCAAAATTTTTACAATCAAATTAAAAAAAAATAAAAAAATTTCCACTTCCTTTTTGACTCCTTATATGTGTGTGTGTATGTGTGTGATTGTAACTTTAAAGTTTTGATTATAACTAGCAAGTTAATCTTGTTTACTGTTAATTGAATTTAAAGTGAATATAGTTTTCAAAGCATCCAACGATAAATTGATCGATTGTCGTCAAAAGAACAAAATCAAGACTATCACAAATCTAGCTCATGAAGAAGGTCAGGATCGAAGTCAAACATTCAGGACAAGTCCTTCGAGAAATTATTTTAAAAAACAAACATTAAAGAAAGATCAAGACGAGAGCCTAAGAGCCAAATTTCAAAACAAGATCAAAGATTAGATTTATTTGTTCAGCTGTAAATGTACTAATACTTTGGTCTTTAACAATGAATGATAAAAACTCAAAAATCACTTTTTGCATTAAAAGTTACTTTGATTATCATTTGTATAAAATGTTTTTATCAAAAGTAAAATTGATTTTCAAAGTGATGTTTGAACTTAGATCATATTTTTAAAACGTCCTTTACTTTGAAAAGTGTTAAAAACACATTTTAAGAGTACATTTGTCAAAATATTCAATTCAGATCAAATAAGGCCAAAAAACGGGAAAATCGGCCAAAATAGTCAGACTTCCGGATGGTCATCCGGATCCCCAAAAAGTTTCGCAAAATCTTCCTCCATAAATTCGTAAAAGGTGGACGTCTGATTCGTCCATGCGAACATCTTGTTGACGCAATAGTCATAATTTTTACCGTTAGATTTCATATGTATAACAGCTATTTTGGTAGTCCTGGTCTAAAGGCGAACGTCCGATTGGTTGTCCGATTCGACAAAATATTTTGCTTTTTGAACTCTATAAATACTCTCTCTTTCCATTCTCTTAAAAAACTTTTAAAAGCATCGAAGTGAGATATAATTTGAGAGATTCCTTTAAGTTTATATGCATTAATTTCATTTATTTTTTCATATCTTTTGTACTTAATTTATTTCTTTTATTCATAAAAGAGATATACATTTCAAATAAGATATTTGAACTTGCATTACATATATTTCGTCTGAGAGGTGCTACAAGTACAGGTCCCTTCTCACAGGCCCTTGCCAGGCACCTCACATAGGGCAGAGAGCCATTTTTTTTTTTATACATTGGGGTGGGGCCCGGCTACAGTTAGAGGCCGGTAATGCCCCTGTGAAAAAAAGCCCCTTTACTTGGGGAATTGCTATTTTCTTTTACTTTTTCATATTGAAAATTTTGATTGATTTAATCAAACTTCTACACTTAGCATTTTTCTTCATGGACTTTGCTTGGTGTACATAATACATATACATAAAGGTGTATAATCCTCACATAGGGTGAGGCCCGCATTTTTTGTGTGTACACTCTTATGTACACTTGGCAATTTTGTTCATCAAAATATCTCATTTATTTCTTAGTATTTAATTTATTACAATCGTTCATTAAAATAGATAAATATTTTCAGAAGATTTTTGAACTTAAATTTCATTTGATTCATCTCATTGAAAAATTTTGATTAATTGAATTTAATTTTTAACTATCATATTTATCAAAGTTTTTCATCAAACGCTCGATCTATCGTTTGTTATTATTTATTGAAGTGTTAACATCTCTCAATACTTAACTTATTTGAATTATTTATCAGAAGAGAAATTTCATTGTAAAATAATTTTGATAGTGTGGATTGTGTTGAAATTTCGTAAAGATCAACATTTTATTAAGATCAATGCTCTTGTTGTTAGTCCCGTGTGGGTTATATTGAAATCTCATAAAACTCAATACCGTGAGTCATGTTGAGATCCCGTTAAAGCTCAATAGTGGATCGTGTTGAGGTCTCATAAAACTCAACATTGTATAAGGATCGATACTTATTGTTTATAAGTAATCGAAGGTGTTATAAGGGGTTGGATTACACTATAAGTCAATCAAAATCGTGAAAAAGATCTTACTCGTGCTACAGAACTTGATAACGATGGACGTAAATCATTGTTTTGGATTTAACCTCCACAATTATGTTATTTGCATCATTTCTCCCTTTTATTTTTTTCTTTTATATTTGTGTTTATTATTTGAATTAATCTATTTAATTTTTACTTACTTGAATTTAGATTAATTTTTGGAATTTTTTTTTTTTAAATAATCTATTCAACCCTCATGATTAGCTATTGTTAGGAGAATAAATCTATATGTACATAAAATTTTACATAATCTTTTACATACTCGTCAAGTGGCGGCCCCCTATTGGGGAGGGGGCGCCTTGGGGGGCTACCACTTGGCGAGTAGGTAAAAGATTATGTAAAACATTTTGTACACCTAAACTAATCCTTATTAGGATATCAATGAGTACAACACTTGGCGAGTAGGTAAAAGATTATGTAAAACTAGGGTTGGTCGCGGTTCGATTTGGGTTGGTTTCGACCCCAATCCGAAACCAAAACCAAATTAGTCGGTTTGAAAATATTTCAACCCAAACCAATCCACTCCA
>CAIGRF010263236.1:53076-67876 GCA_903798235.1 Fraxinus ornus
TCTTAGAATAAAGATTGTTGTACAAAATTATTTGACAAAAAAGTTGACAAACTCTCACATGATGGTTGGCCTCACATGAATAAAAAATTTCAAAAAAGATGTGGGCCCCCTCTATTGTGAGGGGGCCGATCAGGGTGTTTGTCACATACCACCGATACAAGTAGGGCAGCTCATATATTTATGAGTAATGCTATGGTGCCATAAGGATTGACATAGTGGGTGACATAATGGCCACCCCCTATTGGAGGGTTGCCGGACATAGGGGGTGGCCATGTGGCCATTATGTCACCCCATATGTCAACCCTTATGGTTGAGTAGCAAAATCCTATA
This sequence comes from Fraxinus ornus, assembly GCA_903798235.1. Lineage (NCBI taxonomy): Eukaryota > Viridiplantae > Streptophyta > Magnoliopsida > Lamiales > Oleaceae > Fraxinus > Fraxinus ornus. The sequence continues at coordinate 53,407 of CAIGRF010263236.1, forward strand.
TTTATAGTGACAATGTGTGGTATCCACCTAATTCATGGGAGATGTGACAATGTGTGGTATCCACCTAATTCATGGGAGACGTGACAACGAGTTTAGCAACCCTCCAATAGGGGGTGGCCATGTGATCATTATGTCACCCACTATGTCAATCCTTATGGTTGAGTAGCAAAATCCTATATTTATACCTAGTTCTTGGGAGATGTGACAATGTGTGGTATCCACCTAATTCATGGGAGACGTGACAACGTAGTTTTCATGTAAACTCGTATCTCATCCATGAGGTTAGATTCTAGGTATCACGCTACTAAATTGACCATTATAGTAAAATTGATCACTATCTCGATTTGTAATAGAAGCATTTTGCTGTGTTTTGTCAACTATATATATAATAGGTTCGCAAGTATGACGCGAACATACTACGAGAACTTTATTATTAGAACCTTATTTGATGCATATTTTGGAAGCAAAAATGCATTTTTACTGTTGATATGATGAGGAATATGTGATTGAAAAAAGAAGGAAAAATTATTGTTGTAATGAAAAATATTATTTTATTATGTGGTTAAAAATGAATAGAAGAATGAGAATGAAAAAATTAATGTAGCTCAAATAGAGGCTGAGCAATAACTATACCAAAAAAAAATAAAAAATTAACCTAATCTGTTGGATTTAATCTGGGTAAGATTATTTATTATGATTCATATAGGTTCCATTCCACCATATAATCACTAGGAGGTTTGGTTACATGATTTATTAAATAAGTCAACTTGACTAAAACCATATTTTTCGACCGACAATATCGTTTCAACTTTCAAGTTTAAGTAAGTCAAGAAATAAAATTATGTAAAATCGCATAAGCAATTACATCATCTTCACTTGTCAACTTTATGTCTTATCCCGATCGGACTTAGAATAACTAAATCAAGGCTAAAATGATAATTTTGCCCTTTTATAATATTTTCTCCCTTGGGCTCGTTTTTCTTTAATAAATTCTTCACGATGCAATCACGAAATAATGATGTGAGCGTCCTAAAATACTAAGCTCAATTTAAACTGCTCTAAAAACGAGGACACATTAACCCATCGAAGAAGTTGATGAATTTTGAATGCAAATATGTGTTCATTACTTTGATTCATGTAAGCTCTCAATTTAATGAGATAATTGATCGTATAGTTAGATCTCATTCATGTGCACATAAAAGAACATTGAGTTCATATCCACTATTTCGTAGCGAATTTAGATAATCAATAATACAGTTAAGTGATATTATTTTATGCGCGTGGTCATGCTATAGAAATTAATTTATACTTACGGTCATGTTCAATAAGTTCAAAAATATTCGAATGTACTAATGCCAATACTCAACATGAAAAATTTGTTAAGGTTGAAATAAAACCTTTATCCCGATTGATAGAGTCTCTAACCCTACAACCTTAATAGAATGAAGCACCGACCATCTATTAGTGTTTCTCCACAAAAATAGCGGAATAGAATATACTTGATGTTTAACATAAACCAAAAAATGGTTTATGAGGTCCATGAGCATTAGAGAGATGATTTTTTTATTGCTCAGATTATGTGTTGAATAATGTTATCTAGCATCAGTTTATGTGACATTATATGATATGTTCAATTAAATTTAAAATTATGCGATTCAATTAATTGTACATTTCATTTAATAACATTTAGTGTGCCTAAATTGTAACACCATTAGTGTTAAATAAAAGAGAGACGCTACAAGTACAGCAACGAAAAAATACAGACACAAACATGTGGGGCCCACTTTTTTAATAATATTTAAATCGTGTGGGACCCACATCCATGTGACTTTTCTGTAAAACTTCTGGCATGAACAGTTCTGTATATTCAGCATTTTTCTAAATAAAATTATTCAAATGGGATTGAGATTTCAAATCATAAACATATTTATAATAATTATTGTGTCACGGACCTCCCAAGTCTGCAAAGGTGCCCCACCTACCTACACCATTTTACATCAAGGTATTATATTGATAGATATATAGTAATATTTCTTTTCAGTCTAAATGCCAAATGACCATCGAATAAAAATACAATGCCGTGTATTTAATAATAATTCAATAATAGTATACTTCACATTCGCACCCTGAAATGATACACTTTTCATGATTCATTTGAAGGAGTCGAGTCGAGTCAAGTACATCTCAGGAGACACTGTTTACAAAGAGACTTCATTCTACTAATAAATTGATCGCTAGAGTGAAATCGATTACTGTCTCGACTTCTAATAGTCGAGCTCGTCAAGTATTTTGTAGAGTTTTGTCAACAATTTGTAATATGCTCGTAAATCTGGTATCAACATTCTACAAGACCTTTATGAATAAACTACAAAACTGTGTGCCCGTGATGTCAATATTATTATATAAAATTATTTAACCTAATCTGTTGGATTTAATATTTGTCAGATTTCCCATTATTTATTCATATACGTTCCACCATATAATCACTTGGAGATTTGGTAACATATCCATTTATTTTAGTTATTTACAATAGATGTCAATTCATTGACTTATGAAATTAAATAAGCTGAGTCAATCATATTTTTTGATGAATTTTTTTTTTTTTTTCAATTTTAGATGAATGAAAAAACAATTATAAAAAAATGAAAATCGATCAATCGGTATATGATGTAACTCACAACCTTCATCGTGAACCATGAAAAGAAAAGAAAAAAAAAAACTAAGCTCAATTTAAATTGCTTTAAAAAAGCGGACTCATTAACCCGTCGAATAGGGTAATGAATTTTTAATGTGAATAAATGCCAATTACTTTGATTCACGTAAGCTCTCAAAGTATTGAAATAATTAACCGTGTAGTTAGATCTCATTCATTGGCACATCAAAGAATATCGAGTTTATTTATAACCACTACCTCATGTCGGATTTAAGTAATCTTTAAGACAGTTGAGTGTACATTAATTTATGTGTATGGTCATGGTATAGGAATTAATCTATGCATATTGGTCACGTCTAATACATTTCAAGATATACTAATGTACTCGAAATTTGTTAAGATTGAGATAAACCGTGTACCCCAATCACTATAGTATCTGATTCTAAGACCTAAAGTGTCAACTTTTATTTTCCGATCTTGATCGAACTAATTCTCAATCAAAATATAAGTTATCTATTTGTGTTTCTACACACAACTATCTAACTCATATTGTTACGGGCCTGCATCAGACCCGCCACTTCACATGTCGCATGTCAGCGGGGGTGGCCCGCACCGAGTCATGTGTCAATCGAGATGATTGCGCATGAGACGAACTGATTACATAAGTCGAAGCGATTACGTGAGGACGAACTGAACAGCCACCAGTGAAGGAACCGAACTCATCTGCAATATAATGCGGATGCAAAGGCCCGTACTCCGCTTCTGCAACTCTACACCTGTCTCGCCTCACTCCTACAAAGATCTCTTTACAACGAATTTTTCCAAAGCCAAATCTCTGACTGATGGGACGCGTGACAGGACTCAAACGGTCAATTCAGCTACTTTTGTCAGAAAGATTCAATGTCAGCCAACCTATGGAAAGACGATTGACACCTAGGATAGGACGGACCCTGAGGATCTGATAACACGTGTCTCCTCATCCAACGGCTCTTCTCTTCCCGTCTTTAGTATAAATACTACCTCATTGTGTCTAAAAAAGGATTCGAATCCTAATTTTACTCTCATTACATTGTAAACTTGGTATCACTTTCTCTCCCTCACATATTGGCACCTTATTATTACACATATCTATCAACCACTTCCCAGCGAGTGTTCCACCGTCGGCTAACCATTTTCCGGTTGAACCTAAGCTGACTTGACCGTCAGAGTGCTCGCGGCAATCCCCACGGGTGACTGACGACGTGCTACGTGTGCAGGGAAGAGCTGACATGAAAACTTTTTCTGTTGATCACGTCGGAGCCATTTTTCAAGATCAATACATATTATCCCTTTAAGTGACTGAAGAGCACTTAATCTCGTGTTCATGATTATAAATGCTACAAGTATTTTATTTAAAAAAAGGATAAATAAATAACAAGAAAAATAAAAATAAAAACTCATATTCTTCCCCAACCCCCCTTCCACCACAACCATACCACATCACCTTCTATCGATTTCCCTCCACAGTCAATGTAGAGCCCCAAAATCGTAATTCGAATCAAACCCAAAATTTCAAAATCCAAATTTCAGAGCACAAATTAGGAGCAAAGACGGAGACAGACAGCCACAATCTCCTAAAGGTCGTGGCATGACATGAAATTGGGTTCCACTATTCTCAATTCAAATCATTATTTTTATTTTTTGCCAAATTAATTTATCATATATTTGTATTTTATTTTTGTAGCTAAAAGTTATTGTAATATTCACCCAACTTTAAAATGTATGTATTACTTGATAATATATTAACATGAAATTGTTCTATTATATTGAATAATCAAATTTAATGAATAAAATTTCAAACCAAACGTATTTTTCAATTTCTTGTTTTGAGCAACAATTTTTCAAAATGACAGACAAACATGTTTTCTACAATCTTTAAACAGACCCTAACAACAAAAAGCTGAAAATGAATTTAAAACTCAAAATTAAAAACTGAAATGCAAATAGAACGAGACCTTAAGGTCCATTTTACATAGAAACCACGAATAAATTACTACCAAAGTAGAAATTTGAGCTAAATGGAAAGTGAAATTTATGTAGTTTACTAACTAAGTTCGACATTACGTGTGGATTTATACTAATTAAAGTAAAAAGTCACTTTTAATTAGTTTCTAGATGGTTAAACAAACAATTCAATTATTCTAAGTTGAATTACAGCAGCTTGTAATAAGAAAACAATAAATAACACAATGTTTGATGACGGAGAAACCCAATTGGATAAAAACTCCGGGACCAAGCCAGTTACCTCCACTATAGACAATATGATTACAGCCCGTTTTCAACCTAACAAATTTCACTAGTTCCCGCTGTAGTAATTTCTGTAATCTTTAAGATCTGTTGTTCCTCCAAACTCATGATCTGCTACCTTAGATACTATCTAGCCAACTTGTTGGATCTCCCGATCTACCTCATGTAGCTTCCAAGATTCGCTGTAAATTCTAGACTCCTGATCTTCTTCAATTGTCTCTTCCAAGTGAATACTCAAGAATCACATATTCATGTTCTTCTTCCTGCGCTTGTAGTCCAACATCTCTCAACCTCTAGAAGATTCTGAAGTCCAATAGAGAAAGTACCTTCATCGAAATGTTAAAGAATTCAGGTGTTTTTGATACTTCAATTTGATGTTTTCCTAAAACTTGGTTGCCAGATCCCAAAAAGGATATGAATGATTCCAACAATGAAAAGTGTTCTTGGATATCTTAAAAGATGATATGAATGTAAGGCACAATAAGACAACTACCAATTTTCGTGCAATGACTTGGACATTTATATGATAGGGTAATTGGGTTGATAGGCTGGAAAAATATGTTTAAAACACAACTTAGGATTTTTTGGATCGACCTGTCGCTCGAGCGAGAGCTCAGCGACAGTCGGGCGACGACATTTTATTTTTGTCGTTCGAGCAATGTCCAGATGATAAGCTAGCGAAAATATGGCGTCGTGTTTCTTTTCTTTTTATGCTCGAATCTTAGACTTCATAACCCAACTTATACAAATTGCATCATAAGCCCTTAATTTTTACAACACGTTACAAATTAGTCCGTTTATCCACAAAATCGCCATACTAAAAACCTAACCGAAAAAAAAAAAGTGGAGCACCCAATTTCCTATATACACGTGGTGAGAAAAAAAAAATGGGAGCTGCCTTAGAAATAAACTCACACCAACCATATTGAAATTCGTTTCCCGTCATAAATTTTATATCATTACTTTATCCTATTTTTTATTTTAATTTTTTTTGGAAGCGATTATTTAATTCTTTCTGCATAAATTAAATAAAGGTGTTTATTTATTTCTTACCTAATTCAAGTTGGTTGAAAGCAGCACGAACTCGAAGGAGTAAATGCAGTTACTATAAATATAAATAAAGAGAAAAATAAATCCCAAAACAAACATCGACTAACCATAACCACACATAGTCACGCCTATCTACCAACTTTTTGTCACACGAACATAAATAGGTTGGACTTCTGCTATGTCCATGTCTGGAGGGTAAAATGAACATATACGTAATGTAATCAATTAATTGGTTTATCCAGAAACTACGCATTGGATTACAAGCACGTGCATTCCTTCAATCTATACTTTTGTGCAAATTAATGCAATATTCAATGTTTTCAAAATTGATTTACGATTAATGGTCAAAAGAGTAGCTTAGGATTGAATCAATAGTAAGAAAAATTAAACCCTTGTTTGGTTCAGTTAAAAATCAGATTTTTCGGTAGATTTTAATAAAAGTTGATAGAACGTATAATTGAAAAGTTGTGAAACTCATAAAATATGTGGTAAAAATTAATTGATGACATTGACTTGTTTTAATCCACTTTTGTAGCTAATTCACACATCAGTTAAATTAGTAAATAAAAACCAGAATTGGTGTGAACTGACATTTTTAGTTGCGAATCGTTAATTTTTCGACGATGTCTTGAATTTTAAACGTTCATTTTAGCTTATAATCCAAATTCTCAATCCATTTGTAATTCGTGGTCTAACTCGACATCTTATTTTGAATGTAGTAGTTGCAAAGATATTAAAATTGAGAAAATGAACAGAGTGTACGAGGATTTCGTATTGTTAAACAAAACACCCACTATCCATAAATGAAGCATACAATACATGCGTTCGAAGATTTACATGATGAGAGCTCATCTACATCCACTTGATTATCCTCGCCGTGATAAGCATCCATTTATACAATCTCGAAATAATACTACATGCCAAGATTTTAAAAGAAAGCTCGACTAGTAAACTAGAACTTTTCCACTTGAACGGATCGATTTGATACTCGTTTTGACTCGCATTTAATTTTAGATAACTATTCGATACCGTGTTCATTTAGAATCCACTAAAAGAAATATACATATACCAGACACATCGTGTCATAATTATTGTTTTTATTTTTATATGAATGAACGTAGAAATACATGTACATGTGCTTGTAGTTGACTAAGGACGTGAAGTATAAGCGACGTGCCTTGTTGTAAGAAAACAAAAGGGTGTTAGGTGGCCCCTTTCACACACACACAGTCAAACTGCAAGCAAATACTTAAAACTTGATTATGTTTTTTCAGTAAAGATTATGCAATGTTTTGTTATACTGGTATATCAAATTAGGTGGTTTAAATAAACTGAATTATTTCAATAATTTAAAGTAGTAAATATTTTCCTAGGGAAAGGAAAATGAGAAATTGCACAATCAGTCCTCAATTTGTTGCATCAGTATTGAGTTCTGAAAGTTTAAAAAGAAGTTAATTTCTCATCTTTATTAGGAGTGGCAATGATTCAGGTTGCTCACAAGCTCGATGGGACAGCTCGTTTGGGCTTTGTCCATGGACGATCGAGCTTGGACTTTGCCAAGAAAGTTGGTGTATGCCCTTGTAATATGTTTTAAAAATGACGTCATTGACACATTGTCATACTATAAAGAAGCATACAACATTCACGAACCAAGTTACACGTATCTAATATATACCTAATTTTTTACCGAATCGACAAGTGACGACCCCCTATTGGGTGGGCGCCTTACGAAATTGAATATTACAAATTTCTGATAGGATTAGGATGATTGATGTTAATCAAATCGTATGCATGTCCATAAATTACTTGAATAGAAGTTATTGGACCATTTTTTCTAACTTACATCATGCTTAGAAATTTAAATTGAGATATATTTTTATTATGATCAAATGACGGTTTAACGAAAATTTGAATAGTTCGTATGACTTTGATGAACAACTAATATACTTCTTGTCAAAGATTTTGGACTAAATTGAAACTATTGCAATAAATTGGGGATCAATATTGAAAATTTTCCAAAAGGAAAAGAAAGTGGTAGGTGAGCAAGATGGTTGATGAGATACGTGAGAAAAGGGTTGATGGGGGCGTTTAACTGCATCTCTAATCTCTCAATACTGGTCAGGAGCAGCTACCCCCTCGCACCCCACCCCACCCCACCCTAACCCCTGATACAGTCGCATTTTCCTACCTAACACCCATACGTTCTTGTATTTATTTCACTTACATTTCTTTCCAAAGCCGCCTGTTTTTCTTGTATTCTTATTTTGGTGTCACCCTCTTGAAACTCTACCGGTTAATCTTCACAATCACGCATTTTAAAACACACAAATTAATATCTATCCACATTCCAAGAAATCAAAACTTTCTGTGCAAAGATTTTGAGTTTGATCAAGAAACATGTTATCAGTAGCTTCAGTTGAAACTCAAAATTCAGAGCTTTCTTCTTTAGCTTCACCTCAAAAACCACAAACCCAATCTTCTGAAGAAACCCATGTTTTCATTTCAAAACTACCCCAAATCCCCATTTCAAATCATCTTCCTCTCCACACGTACTGTTTTGAGAATCTTGCACAGTATCCAGAAAGACCATGTCTTATAGTGGGCAGCACTGGAAAAACATACTCTTTTTCAGAAACCCACCTCTTATGTCGGAAAACCGCCGCCGGTCTATCCAAACTCGGCTTGAAAAAGGGAGATGTGATTATGGTTCTGTTACAAAACTGTCCTGAATTTGTTTTTACTTTCATGGGGGCTTCAATGATAGGCGCTGTCACCACTACAGCCAATCCGTTCTATACAAGTTCAGAAGTTTTCAAGCAATTTGGTGCGTCTAAAGCTAAAATGATCATAACTCAATCTCAGTACGTCGATAAGTTGAGGGATCCAGGGCAGAATAACCCGAAAATCGGCGAAGATTTCACTGTAATCACCATTGATGACCCGCCAGAGAATTGCTTGCATTTCTCAGTACTTTCTGAAGCAAATGAGAATGATATTCCATCGGTTTCTATTGATCCAAATGACCCAGTTGCGCTTCCATTTTCATCTGGCACCACGGGTTTACCAAAAGGTGTGATCTTGACTCACAAGAGCTTGATCACGAGTGTGGCTCAGCAAGTGGATGGGGAGAATCCCAATTTATACTTGAAGTCGGATGATGTAGTTCTCTGTGTTCTTCCATTGTTTCACATTTATTCATTAAATTCAGTGCTTCTGTGCTCGCTTAGAGCCGGCGCCGGTGTCCTGCTGATGCAAAAATTCGAGATCGGGTCTTTCTTGGAACTGATTCAGAGGCACCGTGTCTCGGTGGCGGCGGTGGTGCCGCCGCTAGTCCTAGCGTTGGCCAAGAATCCAATGGTGGATAAATTCGACTTGAGTTCAATTCGTGTGGTGCTGTCTGGAGCCGCCCCGCTAGGGAAGGAGCTCGAGGCCGCCCTTAGAAACCGAGTCCCACAGGCCGTTTTTGGTCAGGTATCAACTAAAACCACCATTTTTAATTCCCTTCAACTAATTTTTCATGTCATATGTCATTGAATAATTCTGTAAGTAAGGCTATTTTAATGTTTCTTTCATACACCACAAATTGGGCTACAAAAATAAAAAAAGGAAAATACTTACCATCAACAAGTGGTGTGGGCTGGGTGATACTTGCATGAATAAATTTAGGGTACAACATTAGCAGATAACAATAGTTGTCAATCATGTGTTGTCAAAATCTTAACATGTGATGTAAAAAACAGTTTTATAAAATGGATGAATATGATGATTCCAGCAGGATGTTGTCAACCAATGTTGTACATGTAACATTGTCCTATGCATATTACTATGTACAAAAGATTTGAAAATGTGGCAAATCCCGATTTGTTGGGTGGGCACACCACGATACTTTTATACGGATGAGATTTGAACAAAAACAGATTATCACGTAGTATTCTACATGGATATGCAATCCCATAAACCTTGATGCACGTAGATATAATAGAAGCAAAAAGTGTTCAAGTTTTCTTTGAAGGACAAGAGTGAATTAAAAGAAGAAAAAAAAAAAATGTAATCTCTAGAGTCATAGTAAATAAGCGAAACATAGTTCACGATCCAATTCAATTTTACTATATCTACATGGGTATACGGTATGATATACATTTAAAAGAGTGTTTGGACCATAATTGACCTATACCTGCTTGAATAAAACTATTTGTATCGAATTTTCTTTATCGAAAATGTTACACCCTCTCACATGTGCGTGGGGGCCGGTGCGACTAAAAAACTCTAAAAAATGTGGTCCCCACACCCTATTGTGAGTGTAGATAAAAGATTAGATAAAAAGAAATTATGTACATGTAGCATTGCCCTACATGCTTTTGTACAACCCATCTAAATTTACGGTGTATCAATTTTTTCGCCATTTAAAACTTTTCGTTGGATGTAGGGCTATGGCATGACCGAGGCTGGTCCGGTATTATCAATGTCCACGGCATTCGCCAAGCAACCAATATTGACTAAATCTGGCTCATGTGGCAATGTCGTTAGGAATGCCGAACTCAAGGTGGTCGATCCTGAATCCGGTTCCTCCCTTCCCCGTAACCAGCCCGGAGAAATTTGCATCCGCGGGCCTCAGATCATGAAAGGTAGTTGTTTGCAACACGATTAATTAGCTAGCACGTATTCCTTTTTATTTGAAACAAAATGTTGAAATTTTATATCGTCGTATGGTCGTAGGGTATTTGAACGATGCCGAGGCAACTGCCAACACCATTGATGTCGACGGCTGGCTCCATACCGGTGATATCGGTTATGTGGACGATGACGACGATATTTTTATTGTCGACCGAGTGAAAGAACTCATCAAATTCAAAGGCTTCCAGGCATGTTCCTATAATAAATTAAACTCTCGCATTTTCCATATAAGTTTTTGTATTTCGCTCGTACATGTGATCAATGCTTGTAACAAAAATATGCAGGTTCCACCAGCCGAGCTCGAGGCTCTTCTTGTAAGCCACCCGAACATTGCCGACGCTGCAGTCGTACCGTAAGTTCATAAATTTCCGTTAAAATTTTTGTAACAACTAAGAGAATAAAGGAATAAGTGAATAACACGATGTGGATATGGACTCGAAACAGGCAAAAAGACGAGGCTGCTGGTGAAGTTCCCGTGGCATTTGTGGTTCGATCGAATGGATTCGAACTTACAGAAGAAGCTGTCAAAGAATTCATTGCAAAACAGGTATACGTAGTAATAATTCTACTACCGTTCCCAAATACGTTAGATAACTAACGATACAAGTGTGTGTGTTTCATTTGGCCCAGGTTGTTTTTTACAAGAAATTGCATAAAGTGTACTTTATACATGCAATTCCCAAGGCTCCCACTGGTAAAATTTTAAGGAAAGATCTTAGAGCGAAACTCGTCACCACCACGTCATCGTCATCATCATCGTAATTATATATAAATCGCGTGATTTAATGTTTTTCAAGTATTTTACGTTGTTATCTTGTTCTTATTCGACATAAACCACATTGTTTAAAAAACTTTTATTTTGTAATTTTTGCTTCTCTACCCCGTTTGTTTGAGTTGTAATATTTAATGTATTCAATAATTGAATGTACTTCTCTATAAAAAATTATGTCTTGGTATACCAAACATGTGGTTGGATTCTAAATCCACTTGCTATTTTCTAGCTTGAAATCAAAGAGTGTGTGTGTGTCTCTACTAACTATATATAATAAAGTAGGCTTCATACCAAGATCGTGGGCGAATTAATTATCAATTATTTAAAAATATATATTCACAGTTGTGCAAGATTTGATGCTTCCAAGAAAATATATATTTTAGATTTTATTATTTTGAAATATGAAGTCACATGTGTTTGCACAACAGTCCCACAATATCGGATAATTCTTGGTGTACAAAATGGGGTATAAAATGGTGTCCAAAATTGTCAAATGACGGCCAATAGGGGGTCGCCATTTGGCAAATTTGGACACCTTTTTGTGCCATATTTTGTACCTGTAGCTCAACCCACAATATTTACAACTCATTCACGTTTATTGATGTTATTAAATAAATTCAATCCTTAGCCCATTTTTAGTACTCTCATATTAAAATTTTCATTTTCATTTTCGACCATACATTCTTTAATAAAATAATATTTTCCATCATATCAATAACTTTTCTTTCCTTTTCAACCACACATTATCCATCAATCTAGTATTTCAAAATACGTTCTCCCAAAATAATGTGGCTCAAACACACCCTAATCCGAATTTATTGGTAAATAGAATTTTACCATTTACTCTTCAACTCGAATATTCTACCCTATCCTTTGCCCTCGTATAAAACATAACCCTATGCCTTTTTAACGAACAAAATTTAGCTTCTCTCTCTTATTTAACCGATCGACACCTACTCAACAACAATCTATCTAGTAATTAAGACTTAAGAGTTGGGCTCAATATTGTCTACACAAACACTTATAGCTCCTGTTTGATTTAGCTGAAAATCTGATTTTTCGTCGATTTTAATAATTTGATGAATTGTGTAGTTGATAAAAGTTGCACATTCAATTTTGTTTAGTAATTTATATATATATATATCTACAACGTTCACGGTAATATTAGTCTAAGAGAAATATTAAATAAATTATTATATTAGTTTTGAAATTCGATAAATTACACTTGGAATCTTGATCTTCGCTTAGTGCAATATTAGGATCCCCAACCTATCATTTGTTATACTCAACCACACTTTTGAATACCCAATTCCTTTTTCTTTTGTTTTCATTTTTATTCATGTAATTGATTGTGCATTCATTGATATTCAACGATGGATATTTGTTTTTTACAGTGATCTTGCTGAGTCGTTGATAGTTAATATACATTCCTATAATTAAAATCCTTCTTTTTGACGAGCAAAATTAGCGCACTTATAGTACTTTAAATGAACATTTTACGCATATCGAGTCATACTTGTCCAATGACAACTCAAATAACTTCTAAAGTTTTAATATATATATTTGAAAAAATTAGTGTCAATTGAAATATTTAATTCTGGAACTGATACATTTTTACTTTTTGCAATTTATAATCACGTTCTTTGGTTTCTTCATCAAAACTTTTGTGCATTTCAATGAAAGCAGCCTTTTCAGGGTGGTCGTATGTCTGTATTTTATTTGATAGAATCAGACATTCTGTGCAGACCTTTGTTAACACAATTGCCTAAGGAAAAAGAAAGTGAAAACAAAAAATAGAACAAGCGATAATAGAATCCTAAGTTGAAGTACATTAGTAGTAATATTATGGAAAATGATAGATGTACATTAGGTTCCGGCACTCCATCCAATAGGGGGGGTGCAAGGTGTCCATTATGAACACCTTGATGTACCCCATAATGTACCACAAGAACAACCCTAATATTATAGGATGAACCTGTTTGATTTTTGAAAATAAATTTTGTAATAAGTGGTTTTTTTTAGAGATGTATTGTTAAAAATAGAAAAAAATTATAAATCTAGGTGTAGAATTAATTTAGTGAGAGAATGTGGTTGAAAATAAATTTTAACATTTTTTGATCAAACATTAGTAGATAATGGCTTGTTTAATATGGTTTTTGAAAAGTCAAAATGAACTTTTGTGTTTCAAAAGTTACCTTTGGATTCGTAAGGCTAATTTTATTTTTAAAAAAATATTTTTTTTAGATAGAAGATTTTTTTAAAGGGAGTTGATTCAATACGATTTTCTCTAAAAGTACTCTGAAATAGGAAGTTCTTGTATGAATTAGTTTTTAAACAAAATTAATGTAACTTCCTCGTGAAATTTTTCCCACGGAACACACAAAAAAAAAATAGTAGCTATGTCACACGGACCTAAGTCCACTTCAATAAGATCATGGATCTTCAACCGTTTGATTCTCATTATTTAAATTTTTTTTTTCAAACTTATTTTTAACCACGCATTCTTAAAATAATATACTTTGAACGTAAATTCAAATTTTTTCTACTTTTTAATCCCACTTTTTCAAAATTTACTATTACAAGACTCATTTTGATGAAATAATAGACATCAAATTGGGGCTAATACGCCTTTCCGTGACATGGAAATCGTCAATATGACTATTGAAAGGTCATAATTTCTAATAACCACTTTATCCTTTCCATTAATTAAATATTATAAAAAATAAAAAAATTAGAATGTGTAATGTTTGACTATGCGTTTCAGAACATCAAACATTACAAGCATATTCGTGCATATGCAAAGCATATACGTAATTATGAGATTTTCAAGTTTTAATATTATTTTAAATATTATAAACCAATAAATAAATAAAAGTAATACATTCCTTAAACTTTATACACATTCTTCAAAATTTAATATATAAATAAAAATATATTACTCAAAATTATAAACACTACAATCAGGGACGGATCCATGATTTTTTGTAGGGGGCTGAAAGTACTTGACAAAGGCAATGTAATAAAATTTACATGTA
>CAIGRF010263247.1:8946-20077 GCA_903798235.1 Fraxinus ornus
TTTGTAATTATATATTATTTTAAGGGTATTTTTGTCTTTTGAGCCTTAGAAGGCTATTGTGGTGAATGGAAAAAAAAATGGGCAAAAGTCAAAAAGTGGTTATTTGACAAGGGTATTTTAAAAAGTACCGCATGCTATGCCTTGGTTTCTTGTATTTTTTCTTGGTTTATGTGGCAAACGAGAGCATGGAAGATACGAGGCTTACGGTTTGGTTTATTTCTGGTTTCTATCATTTGAGCCCTGTATAACTTAATTTGTGAAAAAAATACAAAACTTTTCGCAACGTTGTAAAAGGTGAACTTTTTGCAACGGTAACTGAAAGTTGTAAAAGACATTACATTATATTAAGAGTTTCAACAACACGTACTAAATGTTGCTATAGAAACAGATTTTAACAATATTCTAAAAACATTGCAAAAAATTAAATTTCTCGCAACAATTAAAAAACGTTGCAAAAAGTAATCTTTTCGCAACATGTATAAAACGTTGCAAAATGCGACATTAACAACATTTATTTAAAAAAATGTTGTGAAAGCTCAATTATGTTAGCCAATAGTAGCAACATTCACTTGCTAAAATGTTGCGATAGACCCCTTTAGCAACATTTAATCAACGAATGTTGCATTTTGCATGTTCCAAAAGGTCATTTTTTTGTGTAGTGTGATCGTTATAGTTATGGTCGCTATTTATCATTACGATAGGTGTCAATACATTGTGGTTCTACCCGATTGCGCACATGGAGTACTTATAAAGTGCAGATTCTACTTCAACGATATTGAAGGCAATTAAAACAAAGAGTCTCTAATTTTTTCTGTGTTCAGTCAATATTGTTTAAACTTGACAAAAAGTCAAGGAGTTCTTAATTCCAATTACTTTGTTTTGTGACCATAGTTGAAAGATTGTTCTAAGTATGTACTGTGCCAATACTAGTTGGAAATTGTTATTGTTTAGACCAAAACACGGAATTAAACCAATTAAAAGTAATAAAGCACTTATTAATTGTCTCTGGATGATTCAGATAATTAATTCAATTAATTCATATGTTCAAACAATCACAAACATTTAGACCAAAGCAATAAATAAATAACACCAAATATGATCACGGAGGAAAGCCCCTTGAAGAACTCTTCATAGGAATCAAAAACATCCGGGTAAAATTGTCAGTAAAATTCATTAGGAATATTAACTTACAATTAATCTGACACATCTAAACCTAGATGATTCTGTCCACCTAACTTGTAAATTACCAAAGGATTCCTTTGGTTGTGCACACCAGCACTTCTCAAAACCCCTAGCTACTTTTTTCTTCACGTGGATCAACAAGAACGAACCTCGTCCTTGAGCGCCAAAACTCCAAGCGCCTATTCCCGAAACTCCAGAACTTTGAAGGCTAATTGTCGAAGGTAAGGTTTCATTTTGGTGTTCGATCAAAAGATTTTCTTATATTTTGATCTGTAGGTTGATGCAAGAGACGTGAAAAATGTATATAGATTTCAGAGGATAATCTCTTGACTTATAACAAGGCACTACCAATTATAGAACAATGCTTGGGATCAAATATATGAACAAAGACTTTAGGGGGGTTGAATCAACGGAATGTATTTAAAATCTTCAACAATGAGATCTCTAAGGCAAAATAATGATTCAACACACCTTTGGACTTTCATTGGCTTATATATTTATAATGGGTAATATTTTGGATGAAATAGAATTGGAAAACTACTTTTCAAATGAAACATGGATTACTCGGACACATAGCTGCTTAAGTACTATGTCTCGTACCTAGCGAGTGTCGTCTTATAGAGGTCGAGAGCTAGTGCTCCTGTTTTGAATGCTCGAGCGCTTACCGCGCGGCCATGAGCAATCGAGAGTCCAAATCTTGATATACTTCTTGAAGTCCATTTCTTAATCTTCTTCTAGAATTTCTTCAACTTCTTTTTGGACTCTACCAGCCTGAAACTATTTTAACTATAATTACAACCCAGTTACTCCTATTTTGACATAATTACAACTCAACTAACCCATGATTTTGAATACAACAATTGCTAATTACTAATTACAAATTTGACCTAACAATAGTGGATTTATAGGTCAAAAGGTTTTGTAATTCCTATAAGTTTATTTGTGATTTCTGTGATCATAGTGGATTTGCATGTTGAAGGTCGTGGATGTTGGGATTTACCGCATAAGTTTGGCATTTAGTTTTATTTTCTCAATTTACATTTGAGCCTATTTTAATGAATTTTGGATTGAGTGACAATAACGATAATGAAATAACAAGAATATAAACACCAAGATTTACGTGAAAACTCAATACGGAAAAAGAACCCACGAGGCAGCGGAGGAGAAATCCATTATAATCAATAGTATTTGTGTTTACAAGATCTCAATACACTCAATTGAAATCTAGAGCTCTAAAGATGTTGTATGAATCTCTCTATTATGTTATGTTCTGTTTTTCTATACAAGTTGTGACATATATATACATAAAACCTAGAGAACAAGTTGTAGAAGAATAGAAGTTTAAAACCTCTCAAAATCAAAAAAGGACTTGGGCTGGATAAGCCGTCGATAGAGCGAGAGGTGAGCGACAGGGCAACGCTAGGCGAGTGACCAATTCTCAAGTTTTTTCTATTGGGCTCGTTCGAGCATCTAGCTATCGAAAATGCTACGACTTTTTCCTTTGGTCCATAATTTTGATCTCTTCAAGATCACTCCAATTTAGACTCCAATACTTAGTAGAATTTGAGTCAAACCACAACAAATCTCCACCTTGAATCAAATTCCACCACACAGAATTCAAAGTTACAACTCCATTAATAAACACCACTCCCCCTCTTAACAAGTCCTAACGGACTAAATCAAAGACAAACACCCACTAAGTTCAAGCAATGTTCAAACTTAGCAATAGGAAGTGATTTTGTCATCGTATCAGTAGGATTATCCTTGGTATCAACCTTGCTCACTATAATATCACTACGAGCAATCACATCACGCACAAAACGATACCTCACATTAATGTGCTTAGTCCTCTCAAACAACATTTGATCCTTAGTTAAGAAAATTGTACTATGACCATCAAAGAATATTGTAGACATCGCAAGTCTTCACTGATTTCACTAGTTAATCCTCTCAGCCACATAGTCTCCTTACATGCCTCTATAATGACCATATGTTCTGCTTCTGTTGTAAACAAAGCTACTTTATTTTGCAAAGTAGCTTTTCAGCTGATAGCACAGCCTCCAAGGGTAAACACACACTATATAAGTGATCTTCTATTATCAATATCTCATGCATAATTTGAATCTACATACCCAATAACTTCATTTGAATTTCTACCAAAATGCAAACAAGTATTAGAGAGCCCCTCAAGTATCTTAAGATCCACTACACTGATTTCCAATGTTCCTTGCTAGAATTTTCCATGTATCTGCTAACTACAGTAACTGCATGTGCCAAATTAGGTCTTATACAAACCATAGTATACATAAACGAACCAACTGCACTGGAATAAGGAACCCGAGACATGTAATCAATGTCTTCATCTGAATGAGGATACAAGTTAGATGATAATTTGAAGTGGACAGTCAAGGGAGTACTGACAGCTTTCACATTCACCATATTGAATCTTTCAAGCACCTTCTCAATGTACCCCTTCTGACTCAAATACAATATGTCAGTTTTATCCCTCAATATTTTCATATTAAGAATCTTCTTTACTACACCCAGATCCTTCATATCAAACTCCTTACTGTGTTGAAACTTCACTTTTCTTACATCTACTTTATCTTTGGCTTCTATGAGCATATCATCAACATATAATAACAAATATGCAATTGATCCACAATTTTCCTTTCAGAAATACACACAACTATCATAATTACATCTGAAGAAACCATGAGTAGTCGTGAATGAATCAAACCTCTTATACCACTGCCTCGGTGATTGCTTTAGTCTATACAAGGACTTCTTCAACAAGCACACACAATCTTCTTTCCCAGACATTGTGAACCCCTCAGGTGTTGCATGTAGATACTCTTCTCAAGTTCTCCATGTAAGAATAATATCTTGACATCCATATGCTCAAGCTCCAATTCATTCTTAGCCACCACTCTAAGTAAAGCCCGGATGGAACTATGATTCACAACTTGTGAGAACACATATGTAAAGTCAACACATGGAATCTAACTATAGCCCTTCACCACCAATCTAGCCTTGTATCTAACATCTTCAATTCATGATGTCTATAGTAGAGGTAACTGATTTGGTTCCGGAGTTTTTACCCAATTGGGTTTCTCCGTCATCAATATTGGTGTTATTTATTGCTTTCTTATTACAAACTACGGTAATTCAACTTAGAATAATTAGATTATTTGTTTAACCATCTAGAAATAATTAAAGTGACTTGTTGCTTGTTAATTGTATAATTTCGCACGTAAGGTCAAACTTAGTTAGTAAACTACGTAATATCAATTGGTATCAAAGCCTAAATTTGAATGCTGACCTTAGATTTCTAGATGAGTAATTCATTATCCGTCCCGCCATATTCTGTGGCAATATTATGCTTATTAGAAGGTTAAAATGAAAGCTTTCCTAAAATCTATGGATGAGCGATTTGGTTAAGTGTGATTAATGGTTGGACTGCCCCTAGGTCTACGGTTAATAATGAAGTTATCCCCACTCCCATTGCTAATTGGACTAGAGCAAACTTATATGAGTGTAACTGGAATATCAAAGCTTTACATGCCCTATTTATGTCAGTGTCTCCTAAGAATTTTAAAAAGTATCTATGTGTGAGATTGTTAAAGAAGTTTGGGATATTCTACAGACCACACATGAGGAAACTTAGACTGTTAAAAACCCTAAGTTGCAGATGTTGACCACTAGGCTTGAAGAGATTATGATAAAAGAGGATGAGACATTTGATGAATTCTATGCGAGTTTAAATGACATAGTTAATTCTAGTTTCAACCTGGTGAGAAAATACCTGAGTAAAAAATTGTTAGAAAAATTTTTAGATTCTTGTTTGAGCAATTTAGACCTAAAATCACTGCTACTGAAGAAAGCAGGGATATAGACTCTATTAAGGTGGAAGAACTAGTTGGATCTCTCCAAACTTATGAGCTAACATTAGCTAAACCCACAAATGATAAGCTATTAGCCTTAAAAACTGTGAGGAATAGTCATAAAGAGTCATCAGATTTAGATTCTCCTAATGATGAAGAGTTCGATTACCTAGCTGAAAAATTCTGAAAACTGTTTAGGAATAAACAGAAACCTAAAGAGAGACGGCGAGGTAATTTTAGTGAGTCTAGAAGGCGATCTCAATCTATGAGATGTCATAATTGTCGAGGTTATGGTCATGTTAGGAGGGAGTGCCCTAGCAGTAGGAAAAACTCGAATAAGGCTGTGAATGCTACTCTCACTGATGACGAGTCTAACTAAGATGATTAGAGCGAGAAATCAACACGTGAGGAAAGTGAAAAATATATTGTCTTTACTGCTAGAATTAGGAATGAATCTGATAAGGAGAGTGCGAAGGTTGAGAACGTAAGTAATAATGAGTATTTAAAAGAAGATTCTGATGGTATGAGGATTTTGATAAAGAGTCTATGAGTGAGGAAGATATCCAAGAGGCTTATGATAAGATGTACGATGAAAGTCTTAAGATTTTTACTAAAAACAAAGCCTTGAGTGCGAAGAATAAGGAACTTGAATTGGAGAATGAAAAGCTAGTAGCCCACATTAAGGAATCTACCTCGATCCTGAGAGTGAAGTGAAATCTATGAATGATGCTTTAGAGACTCGGGTTAAAAACCTCACCGTTAGCTTGAGAAGTCCTCTAGGAGAGTTAGCGAGTTGACCACTGAGAAAAAGACCTTAGAAATCCAGGTTAAGAACCTTCTAGCAATCTAAAATATTCTAAGTCTCAACTACTTGCCTTCTCTAGTGGTTCTAAAAAGTTAGATAACATTTTAGCAATGGGCAAACCCGCTCGAAATAAGGGAGGTCTAGGTTTTAAGAAAAATAGTTCTAGTACTTCTAAGACCACATTTGTCCCTGCCACTGAAGAGCCGAAACATGTGCCTAACCCCAATCTTAAGGATAAGAGATTTTTAGACAGAGGCCTACTAAACAATGTATGACCCTCAAACCCAGGAATAGATATCAGCAATCTCATACCTCTAGTCTTAGGTTTGTCCCTACATGTTTTCACTGCGGTGACTTAGGACACATAAAGCATAGGTGTCGTCATTTCCTGAATAGAAAGAGAAACCGTAACTTAAATAGAAATAATAATCAGGAGTTTGTTGGTCAGACTAACTTTCTTACTACTCAAGTGAGTCAATTAACAAAATTAATAACACAGATGAATATGAATATTCCTGTCACTATGCAAGTTTGGATGAAGAAGAGTAATCTCAAAAATTGTGAAATAGATCATGGTGCTCCTAAAGGTAAGAGCATTTGCGTATCTAACTGATTAGGTATTTTTTGATGCATGATCGTATTTTATCATTGTGTGACATTGATTTATGCATGCATCATATTTGTTTATTTATTTTCTAGATAGAAAACTCATGAATATTTTTTACTTTCATTCTTTGTGTTTGATATTTATTTTTTATGTGTGCTTGGTGTATTCATACTTTAAAATAAAAATAACAAAAAAATTGAAAATTGAAAAATAAAAAATGATGGACATTTTTACTACAGCATGATATATAATATTCTTGAACTTGTGAGTTTTGATCATGCATGGATTTAATCGATGAGATGTAACATAGTTTTCATTGCTGACTTAGTTTATTTATGGAGTACTTAGTATATGTGTCTTCATGTACCATCTGCATTGCACACACTATGATATTGTTAGTAGGATTCTACCACATGTGTGAGATTTGGGAGGACAGTCACATGTTAGTAAGGTGACTTTAAACATGAATTGACCTTATTTATTAGACCTGAGCTCAAATTTATCCCCGGTTCGGAGTCCTGCTTACAAATGATTAGTGGCACTTTACACAAATGGGGTCACTTATATAATTTACTCCATGATAACTTGAACTGAATATGTGGGAAGGTTTAATGTACATTGATTTCATATATAATGCTTGGCTGGTTGAGTTTTTGATGTTTTTATGATACTAATTTTTTTGTTGGTGTTTTGGATTAACATTAGTGTTACATCTCAATCTAGCTAATTTTGGTATCATGTGTTTAATTGCTATATTTCGTGTATCACGTGCTTTTACACTGGGTATTTGAGTTGTGGATTTCAAGAAATAGGTTTAACAAGAAAAGCAAGAGACAAATGCAGTTTGACAATGCTTAGATAGTTTAGATTTTATTTTTGTTCCTTGACTTATTGTGTGATTTTATCAAAGAATGTCAAATGGGGAGTTTGTTAGGTTTTTAGTGTTGACAATTCTGTAGACAAAATGACTAATTTGTAACGTGTTGTAAAAGTCAAGAACATATGGTGCAATTTGTATAAACTAGGTTATGAGGTCTAGGGTTTGAGCATGAAAATAGGAGAAACACAGCATCTCATTTTCACTAGCTTATCGCCTAGACACTACTTGAGCGACAAAAACAAAATGTATGTCATCTGCCTTCGTTGAGCACTCACTCGAACGACAGTGTGTCGCTTGCCTACCGTCAACTTCTCGCTCGAGTGACAGGTCGATCCGAAAAACCCTAATTGCTGGTTTGAAGTATTTTTTCGACTCATTCAACCTAATTACCCTCTCCTATAAATACCCTAACTTATGTACGAATTGGTGTGTGGTTGATTATTATTCTTTTGCCTCATATCATTCTTTAGAGATTTAAGAACACATTCTTTCTTTGGGATTTATCATTTTTATTATTGAGATCATTCAACCACACTTTGGGAAATCATCATATTGAAGAATCCAAAACACTTACTTCCTAAACATCCTTACGAATGTGCTTTCTTAGTTGGACTTCAGAAATTTCTGGAGGTTGAGAGAAGTTGGACTATAAGCATAGGAAGAGCACAAGACCTTGGAGCAGGTTCTTCGAATTCCATTGGGAAGAGACAATTGCAAAAGATCTTGGAGCAGACCTTGGAGTTAGCAGAAAATAGATCGAGAAGTCTAGTGGAGCTAGCTAGATAGTATATGACTGTAACTCACTCCGTATTTCTATAGTGGAGGTAACTGGTTTGATCCTGAATTTTTTACCCAGTTGAATTTCTCCATCATCAATATTGGTGTTATTTATTGCTTTCTTGTTACAAATTGTGGTAATTCAATTTAGAATAATTGGATTGTTTGTTTAATTATCTAGAAACAATTAAAAGTGACTTGTTGCTTATTAATTGTATAATTCCGCACGCAATGTCAAACTTAGTTAGTAAACTATGTACTTTCAATATGGAAGGTTTTAATAAGAATATCCAAACCATTGAATTAATTTAAATTAAGGGATGATATTTTTTTGTCAAATCTATTTGTCAAAAACCTTGGTAGGTGGAACGTTTCTATTATAGGGAGTGTCCCGCCTACAAATACATTTGGTATACATTTTTGACAAATAATCTAAACCTCTAAATTTATAAAAATATACCGGTCTCCGTCAATTACAATAAAATCCTTAAAAATTAGATTCACATATCTAAACGTACGGATTTGATCTCCTAAGCACCGTGCTTAGTATATGCTAAGCACCGTATTTATGTGGCAAAAAAACTACCCACTAATGTAGTGTGCCACCTAAGCATGGTATTTAGCATATACTAAGCACTGTTCTTAGGAGATCATTACTCTCCAAACGTAACATACTTACCTTTTAAAATCACAAATTACCTTTTCATAATAAGATTTTTTTCCCAAAAAATAACCCAAAATCTCTGCATATTTATCCTTTTTCCTCTCACTTCCATGTTATCAGGAATGGTTGCTTCCCTTTGTTTTAGTCTCTCTTGAAGCTTGTTCCCTCATCAATCTCATCAACTACAGACTCTAAACGTCCACCTCTCGGCTCTCGCAGAGTACATCTTTCTCATTGTAATTGCATTTTGAACTCACACCATTTCGTCTAACACATAGCAAAACTGATCCTAATTAGAATTCTTTTTCTATTTTTATTTTGACAAATACAATTTATTACCAAATTTTAGTTACCAATGCAAATAAAGAACGTAATTGCTACCAAAAACAGAAGAATACTCTGAAAAAAAAAATAATAATAAAACACTTCATATGAACAAATAAAATTTTAATTACCCATTGATGCCAATTTCATATTGTTGAATAAAATTAAGGATTTTATGTGCAGGTTTGAGATGCCAATATCCAGTAGTTGGATAGGAGATGTTCCAATGCGAAGAGAAGACTCTGGTGATATTTTTCTTTTTCATATATTTTTTTTTTGGAATAAAAAGCTATAATTGGTGAATTTTAAAAGGTAAGTATGCTATGTTTGGATATGTGATATAATTTTTTAAGGATTTTATTATAATTGTTGAAGATCGTTAAATTTTTATAAATTTAAGGGTTTAAATTATTTGTCAAAAATATTTGTCAAAAGTATTTGTAAGCGGAACACTCATCTTGAAATAAAATGTATGTACAATTTTTGTGCTGAATATTTTTTACGTCTTTGACAGTAGAACAAGCGTCTTGTGATCTATCTATGATTTGCTTGGGAGGAGAAGCAACAAATTCATTATTTCTATGAGATAATAACGATTTCTTCAAACGGAGGATGCTTTGTTTGAAAAGTGTCTCCATTTGATGTTTTTCATGTTTTTTGTTAGCATGGGTTTTTATTTACCATCAACCCTAATAACTTTTGTAGGCTCATAAGGACCAAACTCAATAACCTCCCAAATATTATAAGGGAAAATTATAGTCACGGTACAAAATTTTAAAATTTTTCTGAGTGAAAAATTATACCAATCAAACATATTTAATCAATAATTCACTGTAAAACAATTTCTAGGCAATTACTTTCTCTGGAATTCATTTTCTTTTCACTCATTTTCCACCATTGCAATCAAGTGGACCCTTAGTTCTTGTTGGATAACTAGAATCTAAAATTTATCAAACTTGACTTCTTTGAAATTCTTTGGTTTAATTTATGAATAAAAGCACAATTATCAAAATGATTTCTAGTAGAAGTCCAAGTACTTACACATTTGGATGGATCATCAATGATAAGTTCTTTAGGATGAGAATGAACAAATTACCTCATATCCTTAGTTAGGGATTGATCACTTTCTTACTTCGGAAATTCTATTTCATCTTGTTGCACATTTGTTTCTTCCTCATGTTGATCTTCAAGATTTTTAGGATCTACCTTATTTTGATTTTGGATTCATTTGCTAAAAAGAATATACAAAACCTACCTCATTATCAATACATTTCTCTTAATCAAAAGGATTAGCTTAATCAAATATTACATGCATGGATTCTTTAACAACTAAAGTCATTTTGTTGAAAACTCGATAAACTTTGCTAGTAAAGAAATATCCAAGAAAATTTCGATGTCGGACTTTTAATTAGATTTTTCCAAAATTTCTTTTGTGTTTAAAATAAAACATTTACTACCAAACACGTTAAAGTAACCGGTATTTGAAATTCTATTTTTTCAAAGTTCATATGGACTTTTTGTTTTCTTCCAATACCAAGACCTTATTTACAATATAGCAAGGAGTGTTAATAACTTCGACCCAAAAATATTTTGATAAACTATTTTCATTTAGCATAGTCCTAGTCATTTTTCACAATGTACAATTCTTTCTTTTTACTACACCATTTTGTTGATGAATTCTAGGAGTCGGAAAATTACATTCATAGTCATTATTTTTGCAACAATCATCAAACGCAATATTGTCGAATTCTACACAATGATCACTCCTAATAGTAGTAAAAGTGTACCTTTTTTTTTTCTTTTTTATTTTGAACATTTTTACAAAAATGTTTAAATGCATTCAATGTTTAATCTTTTAGTTTTAAAAATAGGACCAAATAAATTAGAAAAATTATTGATAATGACGAAAGCATAATGTTCACCACTTAAACTTGACGTTATATATGGTCCAAAAATATCCATGTGAAGAGTTGTAAAGGTCTTGTAGTTGAAGAATGTTGCTTTAATT
>CAIGRF010263268.1:6367-30691 GCA_903798235.1 Fraxinus ornus
CTCGGGTTTTTTTGTTTTTTAATTATAAAGAGCAGCCTTTGCAGGCAGCACTTTTAAAAAATTTTAATTTTAATTTTAATTTTTTTTTATGGGCAGGCTCGATCGGGCTATGGGTCGGGCCGGCTCGAGCTGACTCTCCAAAATGGGGCTCAGGCCTCGACTTGGGCTTTTTTTGGGCCAGCCCGAGCCGTCGAACTTTTTTGTCATCCCTAAAATCACCATCAAACCCCATTTTTCATATACAAGTAATAGAAATAATGATCTACAAAGTTATATACAAATGAACACAAACATACTTTATTTATTCAATTAATAGTACATAAAAGTTTCAAAAGTCACATTCTTCAAAGAAATGGCGATCTCCGATCCGAGTCATCGTTTTTCTTGACGGTGTGGGTCGTCGGTTTTCTCTTCTCCAAATTTTCTCTCTTCAAAGTTAGGGTATTATGGGATTTTCATTGTTTTAGAACCTTTTTAACATTTTTAAATTTTTTTTTTTTTTTTTTGAAATGGCCAAAGGCCATTTTGGAAAGATGACCACCATTTCAACGCAAATTCCCTCCCCCACCCCCATTAGGGCATCACGGGGTGAGATTTCTAAATCAAATTTTCGTTCGTTTATAAAAACTCACTTAGAGCTTCTTCTTTATATATATATATATAGTGAAACTCATAATTTGGTCTTTCCTATAACAATTTTTTTAGAACATTGGTTTTAGTAGGTCACATGCTTCGAAAGGTAGGATGATTGGCTAATCTTGCAATGTTATAGTAGTCATATTTAAGAACAAAATTAGTTGTTTCGTTTTTATTTTGATATTTCAGTTGTGAAGTAAGGTGTTGCTTAAATAATTTTCATATGTATTTATTTTATTAAACAGACACTTTAGTATTTATTTTGAATAATTTTATATAGCATGATCGGCTATGAATGGAGATTACAAGAACTCTTTATGAAAATGTGGTAGTTTTTTGTGAATTAGATTTTTACGTTGAATAGTTGCATGTCGTGTTACTTTTTTAGAACTGGAATAGAGTTCGAAAAAAGGAATTAGCAGCAATCTCTCTTTTCATCCGACTGGGAATCCTTGCCAATGGATAGTTAAACTAAA
Organism: Fraxinus ornus; assembly: GCA_903798235.1. Taxonomy (NCBI): domain Eukaryota; kingdom Viridiplantae; phylum Streptophyta; class Magnoliopsida; order Lamiales; family Oleaceae; genus Fraxinus; species Fraxinus ornus. The sequence goes on from CAIGRF010263268.1 coordinate 7,480, forward strand.
AATGTCTATCAGCATCAAGATTGTTAACACTGATCGACGACGTCATTCAAACGTACGGGATAATTGACAAGTAATAATATAATGAGTAAAGTATAGTTTATGTGGAATAAATCTTGAATTCTATCAACTCGTTATCAAATTCGATTGTAAACTTAACAAAAAAAGATTGGTTTGTTTATTTCTAAATTATCTACTATTATCTAAGATGGTTTTGAATTAAATATGAGATGCATGTGATGAAATTTCGAATCCACCTATTGTTATCATATTTTCAATTCTCGACTAAATATCTCTCCCGATGTAAGTTAAACATATTTTAAACACAACACGGTCATATTCCTATTCCAAACTCATATGCAAAATAATGCTTTAAATTTCACGATTATCTCTATGATTGCACACAACATAAATGTTATTCTTATCATCTATTACCTGTGTGTTGAAATTGTAAAGTTCTAAACCTATCACAAACCTTCCGAAAATATAATAAGCAACTAATTATCCAAATGGTACGCAGGCATTTAATAATTCAACAAGGCATAAAAAGCTCTAGTGAAAATACAAATTAATTAAACTACTTGTCCTTTGAATTAAAAATAATCAACAAAAGATTTCATCTTAATCCAACACATAAATAAATAAATAAATCTAGCCTAACATATTTATAATGAAATTACACAAATAAGATTGGAAAATCATCACTCGAAATGTATAACTACAAGGAGATGTGAAGTCTATTTCTAGTTCTTGATTTTCAATTTCAAGCTTTGATTATTCAAATTCTTGATATTATTTGTCTTCAATCCCCTCTAGATTTGTTCTTCTCCTCCAAATTATGGTAGATTGGCCTCACTTAATTGTAAGATGTGTATGAATTTAATGACATGAGAGATGTTCCTTTTATGTTTTCACATGTTCTGTACTCAAAGAGGTCGAAATTAGGTCAAAAGACACGTCAAAATTAATTCCCAAAAGGAGCTTCAATCATGAAAGGAATGTGCCCAGTCTGGCCAAAAATAGCCATCCGAGAGCTGAGATAGCATCGGCCTCTTCAATTGCTCTCAGGTCGTCGAAATTTAGATTGTGCGATAGCATGGCTTGAAGCCTGCGATCGCATAGTTCCATTTTTATCCCTACTTTTCTTCCTTCATTCACCCTGAGCCATTTCTTCATGATATTTGGTCCTTCATCTTTCTATCATATCCAATTGTAGTCTTAAATCATCCTTTTTTGGTATGAATCAATTCTTGAACTTTGAAATTCTTCATTTTTGCCTCCATTTTCGTACCTTTCTTTTAGATTCACTTTCGATCATTGAGTTTTACTTAATAAACAATATATGCAAGAGATTAAGTCATAATTCATCAAAATACACTTATCAAACATCCAACACGAATTTCAAATACTAATCTTGACGAGATTAATCATATATGCGATTCTCCTCTTTTTATTCCCTGCCTTACCATATGAAATTATTTTAGAGAAATGGGAATGGTAAGAACTCTTTTAACAACATATTTTTTCTAGTTCATGTTGAATCAAGAAATACACTCCGCGAATCTTGCTCTCTACCTGCGAGGCATAAATGGTACAAAGGGGAAATCAAGTGTAAAAGGCTCATACAAAGTAAGTGAACTACTCTCCCAATCCAGGTAGCCAGAAATCGTTATTGAAGTGCATATGGATAAGTTAGTAAATCGTGATACTATAACTAAGGTTGACCAAAAATCAACACAAATCAACCAACCCAATCCAAATCGACTGATTCTATAGGGATTTTTGAAAACTAAGTGAACCATTAGAATCAATTTATGCCTATTTACATGAGATGCGGGTCCCCATCTAAAGATTATTTTGTTCATGCCGAATAAATATAATTACATGGCTCTATAACGTATTCTTAATATGTCACTTGGACTATGTATACACGATTAAGTGAATTTTTAGAGTTTACATAATGCGTATTACATATCTAAAATTCTGAATAAAAAATATATATATAAATTCTAAAAGTTAACATTCTAAAAATTTAAATTTTAAATTTTTTTTTTTTTTTTACAAAAATTTGAAGCTGTTATTGGTTATTTAAATAAAAATTAGAATACTGATAAAATTCTCACTCCACATCATTAATTTTTTTTTCATTGTTTTACAAACTTAAGTTATTATTAATATATATTTTATTTTTGTAGCAAAAAAAATTACAAAATTCAATAACTTTGTAATGTACATATCACTTGATAATATTTTAGCATAAAATTGTTCTATTAAAAAAATTCATAAAAGAATTTATCAAAAAATTGAAACCGAACACGTCATTTTTCAGTTTTTTTGTCTTGAGAAACAATTTTTCAGAAAGACAAACCAACTGCATTTTCAACAATATTAAATAGATCTTCAAAATAAAAAATTGAATTGGAACGCAACCCAAACTGGCCCTAAACCACTCAAATCATTTTATCCTCAATTCCACGAAATAGGAAAGAAAACATTTTCGACATCCTAATTTCAAACTCAGTTGCACCATATTCACGTAGAATTTTTATATTAAATAAATTAGAATTATAAAGTTTCAATTTTCATTAGTTAGAATTATAATGTTTCAATTTTCATTTGCTAGGTTCCTAATTTTAATTAAGTCGATTAAAGATAATCAAATAAGTCAATTAATTTTGCTTCCAAAAGATTGAAATAATCTCTAGGCACATATAAATGCAATTAGGCCGGGTGCGGTCCAGTTCCATCTGATTGTAAGATATAATTACATGTGATTGGATCTTAAGTCATCTGCGGTAGTAGATATCGTTATTACGCATAAACCATCACGTGTGATATTTCTTACTTGTGAAATAAATAGTTGATCTCACAAGTTAAAGTGTGGAGGCATTTAAATGAACACGTTGATATTTTGTTATAGAACAAAACATTGAAAACAGATGGGAAGATTCTACATAGATAACTATCTGAGTGTCGGTAGTTAATCTTTAACGTTCGGTAGTAAAATCTGTCATTTAACTTGAGGTCATCGTAGTGCCTTATATGAGTACTTAAAAGTTGAATAGTACTTAAAAACTTGATACAATTCACATAGCTATTTCTCACAAATAAACCATTGGATTTGAAGCATAATGAGTTGTGAACGTCTTGTCCAAATTTCATGTAGAACAAACCACGAAACACTGATATATCAATATTTTTATCACGGTTGTTCAGACTGTCTAGATTCTGCAAATTCTGTATTGTTGATTCCGAAATAATACAAATCTTCCCCAGTATATAGAGTCACTATACGGTCAACGAACTTCAAGTTCGTGATAAGTTTTTATTCAATTATTTTTATGTATAGTACACACAAGAAGGAAATATCGCGAGTTTTCTTTTATCTGCATCGACTATATACAAAAGAAGTTATGCAAAAATATTCTATATTGTTTTTTTGTATCGTCTCAATGTGATATCCATTACAGTAAATATATTTAAATCTAAGCAAATTTCTTCTAAATTTAATAGAATAAAGTGTATCATCAATATATAATTTTGTATTATTTGATAAAATAATACAAGCTCTTCCGGAACCTTCAACGATATAGGATGTACCGATATTGTATTAACATTATTTTCTACTAATGTTAAGTCTAAAAAATGCTTTTTTATTGTCTTGAAAAATAGTATGTATAGTTACACTATCAATTAAATGTATATCTTGACAATTCATCCTGAATTTATAAACATGACAAAATAAATATTTTGTAAAATATGATTAACTATCAATTTTAGTGATGTTTTCTATTTAAATAATTATTCAATCAAAAAAAAGACATAGTTAATTTTCGAAAATTTAATTAACTATTATATAATCATAGAGGAATCAATATCTAATTTACACGAGTTGTACATTTTCCTTCAAAGATAATTCATAAATTACACATATGATATATTATTCGAGACATGTGCTACTCTTATATTACTATTACTTTTTAAAGAACAATATATCAATATTCATCTGGAATATTGAAATTTTAATGCCACACTCTTCATGAGCAATAATATATTTATTTAAAATGTAAATTATGTAAAGATTTACTCTTTTGTGTGTGTGTGTGTGTATACAGATTTGATCTCCGAAGCACCGTACTTAGTATATGCTAAGTACCGAACTTATGTGGCAAAAAAACTACCCACTATATATATTAAGTACCAACATCCAATTAACACGAAATTAAAGTGAAAGCAATGTCTGATTACAATTAATAAAAATTTATTATTTTACACAAACATTATCTTTCACAAAAATGATATCACTGATTATACGTGTAATTTGAGGGTAATAACGTGTGATTTGAGGTTGGAAACAATAATTTTACATAATATGAACATCAATTAGAAATATATCTAACATAGAATAAAAATTGACTGCCATAAGAAAAACATGTATGTGGCGTGGAAATTGCATCAGCGTATGATTTGAAATTAATTGACTTTGATTTTGAAAGAATCGTACTGATAACGTGTTATAAAACTAAAAGAAATTGTCATATCACTGTATTTGATTGTTTCAATTTTGAAACAGGATCTAATTGTGGCAAGTGGGAGTGGGTGGTGCTTCGTTATGATTGGAGGAGGTGACGAAGGCAAGGATGAGGATGGGTGAGTGGCGATAGGAGGAGAAAAAGAATCATTTTTTTAATTTTTTTTTTTTGGGAAGATCCATATATTCTATTTATTTTTTATCTTTTGGTTTATCAATTATTAATTTTTCTTATTTTAATTTTTGTTCACATAAAAAGATAAAGGGATGCTTTTGCGCTTGATGAAATTTGTCATATTAAGGTCAAACGTTTGAGTTTTAACGGACAACTTTTGTAGAAAATCACTTAGAGGTCCTCTTAGTAAACATTTATTGAAAATCTTGGGGGCATAAATGCTACAATTTACAGAATTTGGATTGTGATGCATATCTTTGAAAGTTTTGAAAACCTTCACTGCAAATTTCTCTCTATATATAATGAGACCCGGAAAATTCCATTGTGTGCTTTATGTCCGTTCTCTCGACGCTTTTCTCCTTCCTACACAAACGCAGTGTGTTTCTGGGCTCTGGAATCGACCAAGAAATCTAGAAATACTATTCAGTTTGTTCTATCTTGATCCGTATATTATACTCCAATCAAGATTAGCCAGTTAATTGTAGGACGTATATTACCAGATTGTAATCAGATCGATCAATATTGATTGATGGATCAGCAAGATTACGAAACACTAGGATCATCGGAGAATAATCAACTCAGCCTGGCCTCTATTAGCAGTAAACTCAACGCTAAGGCGCCTGAGTTTGTCCCACGTTCGGCGTCTGTACCCTCGCATTCACAGTCGACGTCTCCGCCGCCTTCCCCCCCGGTGGTGCAGCGGGTTTATACGAGGCCTCCGTTCGTGTCGCCGATGAGGCCCTACTATGGGTTTGATGGCCAAGTGGCGGTGCAGAACTATTATCAAAATGGGGTAATACCGTTTTATGGGTACTTACATACATCCAAGGAATTGGTTAACGGAATCCAAACCCCAGCAGCATCTGCAGAAATGGCGGACGTTAATACTGCCGGCGCTACCGTTTCTATCAAAAACGGAATGCCAGATGCTCATCAGAAAATTCTTAGTCAGGCAAGTTTTTAAGTAGTTTATATGTATTGCGTTTTTAACTATTCGATTATAACATTGTTTGACGCTTACTTGGTTTATTGTGATTCTAAACGTTTATATAGTTGATTTCTGTGGGTTGGAGATATATATCATATATAACTTCACGTTTTGATTATTTGAGCTTCTTTGGTTCTTTATTGATTGTTTTATTTTAAGCATTTTAATTTTGAAACCTTGGATTTTACTTGAAACAGGAGAGATAATTCCCCATTAGGGTTTCTGTGTTTTTGTATTCATATCTTGTTACTGCATCCTTGAATTTAACCAGTGACTCAGTGACATGTTTACAGCCTGTTTCGTAACAATTAAAATTCAATTAAAATTGAAAATATGGCGTTATTGGATCCCGTCCGTCTAATAGAAGCCAACAATAACGACTTGTTTTTCAATTTTAATCCGATTTTAATCTTTACCAAACAGGCTCTTAGTGTTTATTATTGCTGACTTTTGGTTCATTTGAGGACGAAATATTATGGATTACGTTTAAATATTGCATTTCTAATATGTTGATCTACCGTTGTGAGTTTGACTGATAATTATTACTGAGTTTGGATTTGTTGCGATTCATTAGTGGAAAATATAATCCATTTAAATATTGCATTTCTAATATGTTTATCTACTGTTGTGATTTTGACTGATAATTATTACTGAATTTGGGTTGTTACGATTCGTTAGTGGAAAATATGGTATATCTCAGTTAGGGTAATTTGGTTTTAATTTATCCGTACAAAATGAATAAATGATGGATATTTGTGATAACTGTGTGCAGTAATTTGTTTTGTGTGATGTGACTTAATGAGTTTTGGCGACAGATCTGATTATGGTTTTTATACAAATTAGCATCTGTATGGTCCGCTTCAGTGTGTGTGTCTATTTTCTGAGAAGACATGAATAGCTGAAGTATCAAACCCTGCCATAACTTCATTACAAGAAAGAAGCTTGGGACATATTCCGCCTATTGTAATATCAAGTGCTTCATAAGTTATGACACAGTTATTTCTCAGGAAACAAGGATGTTCTGCCTTCAAAAACACGATGGAGAAACGATTAATAGGCACGAACAAGTTTCTGATTCATTTGCTATATAAAGCTATTTTATCTAGCTGCATTAGAATACTTCAGATATAGCCATTTCCTGCCATGATACCAATTCTTTTTGGTACCAATGCAACATAATAAAGATCCACCTACCGTTGTTGACTTTGCATTTGGATGGTTTGTAGTACTTACCATTTCAGTCTATTTTTTTATTTAAATATATAAAATCAATTTCTTTATATTTATACCTCTAGTAATTTTGCATTTGCTTAATACTTGTACTTGTGAAATTCCTTGTTGCCTTTTCCAACATTAGAAAATGCTGCATTGCTTTCTGTTTTTGAGAACATGCTAATTTAGATACCTTTATATTTTGCAGGTGGAGTTTTATTTCAGTGATATCAATCTGGCTACTACCGATCATTTATTTGGGTTCATGATAAAAGATCCTGAAGGCTATGGTAAGGTTCTGCATAACATTGTTTATTTTCACGATCCTTTTCGCCTGCACTATTTAATCACTTAACTTTCTCATATCAACTGCTTAAGAAAATCTTCCCTTCTCTATGGTACGTCATTCCTTGAGCTTTTAAAATTAATTCGAGAAAAAATAAAAAAATGGATAACTACCTGGTTTGTCGGGGCGACATGGATGGGCTATTTCATTACCCGGTGCGGGAGAGATGGCATCACAGCATCTCCAAGAGACTGTTTAAACATGAGATGCTCTCTATTTTAAATAGTCAACATCTAAAATCATGCTCCAAGAGACTCTTTAAAGTAACATTTTAATTTAGAGAATGGGTTTGACGCTCCAAATTCCACTATCTATAATTAAATGCATTCAAAAAGTTTCAATTTTCAATGTAGGAAAACAATAAAATAATCTAAATAAAAGCTAGTTAAAATAAAATATAAAGAAAAATAATAAATATTTCTTGGAAGTGGTAAAATTAAGTGTTAAATATAAAGAGTTTGTTGGAGTATTTCAAAATTTTAACTCTCTAAATTTATAGATGCTCTCTAAATGATAGAATATTCTCTTTAAAAATAAAGAGTCTCTTGGAGATGCTCTCAGCTGCATGAGAGGGGTCTAAACCCTAGAAGAGGAAAACTCTTTCCTTTTTTTAACTTGCCAAACAAGTCCTTTTGTTTTTTTAAAAGTTCAGATACGGTTTTACCTATTAAATGCAATTGACCCATAAATAGAGAGAATAAAACAATGGACCCTCAATAAGCAATTTACCCTTATAGTTAATGACTAAAACAACGTGTCGGCAATGTGACGTGTCTGAAATTTTCCGAAAAATTGCATGTCGGTGCTTCATAGATTGTACCCATCTTCATATTTGTTTTCAAGAAAATATATTTTTACTAAATCGATTTATTGAAGAGAGATGGTCAAACTTTAGGTGATTGACCTTTCTTGATAATGACTGTATCCATTATCTTTGATTTTTTAGACGTGATTTCGATTGACCAGGGGATCTTTTTTTTTTAATTACTTTTTTAACTTTTTTGTGCACTTTTTTTTTTCTTCTTTATTTTTATTTTTACTTTTTAAGCTGCGGGGCAGGGGAAGGGGAAGGAAATAGTTGGAGGCTGAGTGCTGGTTCATTGATGAATGATTTGTCACTTTATTCCTGGTGTTACCTTTCATATACACTGATAGCAGCTAAATGATTGTTTAGGATAGCTTAAAAAGTTAACAATTAGTTTGAACCACTCATTTAATGGGATCCACCACAACTTTTATCAATTTTTCAATCACATATTTCATTTCAAGCCGAAGGGCGTTGCCTTTATTTGCCTTGAAACCTTTGCATGGGAAAAACAAGTAGAATCGATAGACGTGGACCAAGGGAATACATGACCCTTCCTCTGGTACTAAGCCTTTAGTGAACACGTGTTAACCAAATAATAAAAGCAGATCTTGGTCCATTAAGTCTCAAGAAGGCAAGAACTTCAACCCGGAGTCGAAGTAAACCGAGGTTTTAGTTCACATCAATAATTCTCCTGTTGCTCATGCATCATAGCTAACAGCTCATTGTAAAGATTGGTAATGCCTGTTATGGAAATTATTTTTGAAGAGACGTTGTTTTGATTGTTTATTTTGATGCAATACGATACTCAGTTGCCTCCAATTTGAAATGACTTTCAACTGTTTTCCTACCTTCCTATCATGCAGTGCCTCTATCTGTTGTCGCATCATTTAAGAAGATAAAAAACGTTATCAGTGGTGTTTCCCAACTTTCTAGTATTTTGCGGAGCTCAAAAAAGTTGGTAAGTTTGCATACTCTGGAAAAGTTTCACCATACTGCAATATATCATCTGACTGTACAGTGGTCCTGTGGCCATCACTTTGTCTATTTGACTTTCTTTCCAGTTTATGATATTTTTAATTTGTGGTTGATTTTTCTGTTCTCTAGGTGGTTAGTGAAGATGGCAAAAAGGTCAGACGCCAACATCCGTTGACTGAATCTGACATGGAAGAGCTACAAGTAAGTCATACTTCAGATAATTTTATTCTTTTATCGTGTCAGGTGGACCTTGTTCAATTGTTGCCATGTCCAAAATATGTGTATATACAATTTTTTACTGAATGTAACTCTGATACCTTCTCCATTTATTGTTGGTTAATTGAAAATTACATGTTTCCTTAATGGAGTTAATTTTTCTTGTTGCCCAACCTTTGCCTTTGACCTGTATCTTCTCTATGTCTATAGTCTCATATAGTTATTGCTGAAAATTTACCTGAGGACCATTGCCACCAGAACCTCATGAAGATTTTCTCCTCCGTGGGAAAGTACACTTTCTTCGTCCTTCATTGATTATCAGATTTTGTACAGGAATGTTTCTTCATAACTACTTGTGATTTTTCCCTTATATTTTTGAACTGTTCTACCAGTGTGAAGTCAATTCGTACTTGTCTGCCTCAGAATTCCAATGGTGGAGCATCATCATCATCTAGAACTGCGAAAGTGAATGCAGTGCATTTCAGGAACAAGGTATAAAGTTTTGTAACTATTTCTTGTCATAAAATTCCCCTCTTCAATAGAGAAGACTCATTCCGTCTATTGCTTCCTCCAACAGATTCAATTGCATCCTTTCTTCCTCCGATTCTTTACTTCTTAGCTTAATCATCTGATTCAGTTTTGGTTTTAGGATTTCTGGCAGACAAACCTTGTTACTCTATTTATTTGTAATGCCATTATAATATATGCAAGGTGAAATTTATTTATTCTTACCTAATCGTATGAACTAATTATTAATCAACTGTACTATACCTGATCTCTTATCCTGTGACTTTTCCCCTCCTTAAGCTCTCAATGATGCATAGTGTTTGTTTAGGGGATGGATGGTTGGCTTATCTATTGACATGACCAAAGCAGGCGATTTAAACTGCATCTGGTCCTGTTGTTATCTTCACATGTCAGCACAATCAATTTCTTGAAAGGAGATCATGATCGTTTTAGGTGGTGTTCCTCAGGAAAAGAGAGTGTTTAGTGCATGTGCTATGACTTGTATGGAGTCATTTGTCCTAGTGTATTTTAAAGTTAGTGAACAGAATTTCTCAAATAGCCCCCATGAATGTCTAGGTTTATCATTTGACATGTTCCCTGGCATTTAACTTTTCTAAGATGTGAATTTCCTTCTTAGACTCAAAAAAAGGACATGAGCCATTGGTGACTTGGTGCCTGCACATAGGAAATATGAACGTCAAAACAATAAAGGGAAAGGTCAACCTCTTTTACAATCTTATTGAAACTTCCTTAGAAGTCGAGACACCCCATGGAAGTAAAATATACTGAAAGATAAATAATCATATGGGTGTTCCTATCAATTTTCCTTTCCCTTTGGTGTGTGGGTTGTGGATGAGAAGAGACGTGTTCATGAAACAGAAAGTAGGCTCCGGCGGAAGGAAGGAGACAACGACGTTGGCTTTATAGAGAGTGAGTTATTCTTCTTTTACACATGATTTGGGTAAATGGAATATAGTTCTTTTTGTATTTTCCTTTTTTATATAATTAGTCTGATCTCTTTACATGTTTCTTGATGAGAGAATCTACATACAGATTCCCAAAATCCATAAAATCGGTAAGGGAAGCACAAATTGGCATGCAATCAAACTTTGACATGCCGTTTAACTAATGCAAACATGACTGATTTACTAATTATGGACCCAAAACGAAAAACGCATATTTAAATGCTGGATTTGGTGCCAAGAAATTACTTTGTAGACTTTGACTACAAGCTGGAATCGGTTTTCTAGGAATATATTGAATAATTATCATTATCAGGAAGCCTTTTATTCTGCTTGTCTGTATTCATTTTTGGCAAGATCACGACCTTAACCTCTGAATTTGATATTTTCATGTAGTTGCATGCATTTGTGGAGTATGAATCTGTCAAGCTAGCAGAGAAAGCAGTATGTGATTCTTACCCTTAACTCATGTTCCCACCCCTGGGAAACTTCTTAAGTAAGCTCAATTTGGCTTCTTTACAATCGGTAATCTGTGTTTGCTCTTTACAGGTCATGGAACTAAATGATGAGGGCAATTGGAGGAACAGTCTAAAAGTCCGTTTGCTGATAAAGAATGCAGTATGTACCAAACAATTTTGTTTGTTTTGTCTATTTATTTTCTGATGGCTAAATTTATATTCTTATGAGAAGAAATCCTACTGCTGCATTACTGATATGGTGTCACAAGTCAAATGCTACTTGGTTCATCATGTGCCAATTGAACTTTCATGGATGTTTTATTAGGAAAAATGAAAATGGAGCTTGATTCATAGCTGTAGATAAGTATTTAAATATTGAGAACAAGGCTACAAGAAACCTATAATTTTAATCTTACGAATTCATAATTTTAATAGTTTAGATGTTGATGTCCAAGACTAGTTCTTTTCCTCTCGCTTTTTGTGCCTCTGGAGTGATGTTTATGCAATGCCTTTAAAGGGAAGGTAGGGGAAAGTGAACATGGTTAAAGTACCAGTTAAGGCTTTGTTGTTTCATGATCTATGTTAGATTTTTGGTCCATGAATTTGTCTTATATTAATATCTTCACTACTACTTCATTACACAGGTGAAATCTGCTCAAGTGCGAGCAAAGAAAGTTCATGATGGTCAGTCCAATGGTGAGATAGATGAGGCAGTTGTGCCAGAGGGGCAGCGGTTCAAGGAAAAACATTTAGAGGATCCATTGCAGCAGTTAAATGCTCAGTCGTACGAGTATCAAGTAAGAGACATTGGGATTCCTGTTCATGTTGTTATTTATTTCTTTCTGTTGGATGACCCGGTTGGAATATATATCATATATGAAGGGCACATTCCTGTCATCGTGTCCCTATCTTTCTTTCTTTTTGGTAAGAGAAAATGAATTTAAGAACAAAAGACTTGCTCGAAGGCTATTTATTTGGCAGAAATCGACACGAGTTTTTAGAATACATAAGAATAATTATAAACACGGGGTGGCTCCTCTGCCCAATTTTTGTAAATCTCACTCGTTATCTTTAAGAAGTTATAGCTCAAACGCATTGTAACAATCTTCAAAAATGTACATTTAACAATTGTAATACGCAAATGTATTTGAATTTGTCTGAAAATTTATATTTCTTGGAGTGAGTTCCATTTCTGCCTAATGGACCCTTGGACAAGTTGATAAGTTGTATCTGAATTTTGCCAATTTGATTCCAGGCTTCCTGCCCAAAATGGCTTTCCAGTGTGTAATGCCTTCCAAATTTGTTGTTCGGTACACAAAAATGAAAAATTATGCTGTGATTAAAAGAACTTGGACTTCCACGTGGAACACTAAAACTTGTATAGATGTTCATCTGAAATGCTTGGACATAATTGCTTTCCTTTCGTCCATACAGAGATTTGAGTACTGATATTTTTTTTTCCTTGTACAGTGGGAGGATAACGCCAACAATAATTCACATAGTAAAGCACACAATTTTGTCACCAGCAATGGCAGTGGGAAGGGCAAGGGACAGGGGCGGGGGCGACCTCAGCATCATCAGGTCAATGGTGGAAGTCTCTTGGGATCTCCAGAGTTGGATGCTTCTGTCTATGCCGAGAAGCTGACTATAGCCAAAACATCCCCTGTCCCTCGCATGCCAGATGGTACCAAGGGATTCTCTATAGGTCGAGGAAAGCCAGTAGCTATCTCAACAGCTTGAAATGCTCTAGTCTCTCAAATGCCAGCATGCAATTCAAAGAGCAAACTTGCCTTGTTACCTTGCTGTATTGAAGGGGAGTTATTAAAGATCGTATAGTGGTTATAGCTATAACAAGGGTTAGTCTGACAATATGGATCGGCATAATTCTTTGTATGTGCATGTGTCAGGAGTGGAAGAGAACCTCTCAAGAGGTGAGGTATTATAGCATTCAGACCTTTCTGTTCAGGTTAGAGTTTTCCTGAATGTAGTAAGTGAATGGATCTACATGACATACCTATAGTATATACAAATATGATCGAAGAAAGCTCAACATGGCAAATCTCTCTTTCTATGAATCTACAGGACTATGCGCGTCATGCCCTTGCCAGCGTTTTAGGGTGGGGGCGCGCATAACTAGTTTGGAGGTGAATCATGAACAGTAGTTCTTAGAGGTATTCATTTTGGTTATCTTGAGAATGGAGTTTTTTAAAGTGTCTTGCCCAATTCATATTGTCCAGAAGTTCAACCTAAATCAAGATATTGACTAGAGTTAGCTCTAATTGGTGCGAAAAGCCATGTCAATATGTCAATAAATAACTTTTATTTATCCTTTGTTTGGTAGATATTAAAATCAGATTTTTAGTAAATTTTGAAAAAAAAAAAATTAATGAAATGTGTGGTTGAAAAGTTATGGCCCACGAAATGTGTGGTTGAAATTAGTTGTTGACTTTGATTTGATATTTTAATTGAATTTTAATTCAAACCAAACAGGGCCTTAATTTTAAACTGGTTTGTTGATTCTTGAATTGCAATATTTAGTCTTGACGCACTTTGAGTAAATTATACATTCTCATTATTTTTAAAATATAGTTTTCTCTTTTTTCTTTTTAATCAGACATTTTTTGATAACATAATAATACACGCGAACTCAAAAAATTTCGTTATTTTTTAATTACACATTCTTTATCAATTTATTCTAAAATGCATTCTTAGCCAAAAAAGGGCCTCACATAGGCGCTATATTTTGTTTTATTAATTGAAAGTGACAAGTCTTAACAAAAAGTTTTAAAGTTAGACAAATTCTTTGCACGGAATATGCAATTCAAACTAAGATCGAGCTTTGGTTTATTTATTTATTCTTTTATTTAAAAAAAAAAAAAAAAACAAGAACTTGTACAAATATTCTGGTTAGAGTTGAATGAGATAGAAATAAAATCCAATGTCAGCGTGCAAAAGTAAGAAATTTCTATTTCCGCAGTATTAAAAGTACTGTTGAAATAAATAAGCGTAAATATAGTGATCTTTCCATAACAATTTCAGAGAAATCCTTTTCATTTTCAAAAATTATACTAAACTCTCTCGTTTCAAGTTTGGATAACGCATACTTTTTCTAAAGTTTATAATAATTTTAGAGACACCGCTTCTATTCAGACGTGACAAGCCTTCCTTATTTTGAGTTTTTGAATAACGCATACCCATTTTTTACCACAATTTTTTCACATGTTAGCATAAAGAGAAGTGCTCGAGGTACATAATATATGTACATAACCCTCACATGAGGTGGGGTCCACATCTTATGTACATATATTATGTACACTCAGCATTTTTCTAGCAGAAATTATAGTGGTAACACTTATAATACTTTTAGGAACTATGTTCCATCTCGCGGCTTTTTTGAAAAAAAATGTATACTTCTTACTAAAATTAGCAAAAATGTATTTCTTAGACCATTAATTCTTAAAAAAATGTTTTATCATTTAATTGTTTAGAAAAAATATACCCAGAAACACGACATGACCCCATAAAATGTACCAATGATGTGGTCAACAAATGTGATAAATAACATGATTACATTTTCTATATATTCACAGCTTATCAAATTTGTAACTAGTTTTTTTTTTCTTTTTTCTTTAACGGAGAGTTGGCAAGAAAATAAAGTTGTTGAACGTTCGATGAAGTGGAGATTAAATGAACATACAACTGAGTATTTTGTAGTGTGACTGGTTTATAGCCAAAATTAAATGTTTGTATTAGAATACTATTCTGTCTTTTTATTGTAGAATTTGAAATAAACTGTGTTCTCGAATCAGATCATCATCTACTAATGCATTCTTGAAGAATCAATAGGATAAATAATACTTAGTTTTTCAGTTAGTTGAAAGTGGTAAAATGATATTTTAGATATTAAAAGAGCCATAAGATGGAAGGAAGTTCGTAAGGATATTTTAAGCATTATATTCTTGAAAAATCGATGGTATAAATAATACTTTGTTGTTGATTTTGTTGTAAGTATTAAAATTGTATTTTAGGTATCATATTATTATTAAAACAACCATAAAATGGAAGGATATTCGTAAGGATATTTTAAGCATTACCACTATTATTTATGCTTTAAAAAAAAAAATTGGTCAAAGTGCTTCACAGTGCTCACTAAACTTTGCCCGTTTGCACTCCATCATTCTCAAAAATTCGTTATTTTATTCTCTGAGGTTGCTAACGAAAATTTCATATGACAAGTTACAGTCGTTAAAAAATTACAACTTAGTCAAATCATTGTTTCATTACTCACTCGACTTACACTTAGTCACAATTTACTCATCAAAATTTAAAATACATCACAATAGTCACTTATGTTTGAGATGTTGCATTATATCCATCATCCACCATATTTCGTTCCCTTCCTTACTATTGTATTGCGCGGAAATCTCAAGTGACAAGTTACATTCATTAAACAAATTACAATTTAGCCAAACCATCAACTCTTCTAAGTCACCATATATGAAACGTGACTTCTATGGTCCCATAAACTTCTTTAAAATCCAATAATGTATCCCCAATTTCAGCTCTACAAAATCATAGTCCTCCACGAATAGCTAAATTGTGTAATAAAGTAGAGCCGATTGTTGAGAAGGACGCGAGAAGCTACTACTTATAAAGTTTTGTCCCCAATTGTATCATTTGCTCGACGTCTATCTAACCTTAATCTTCCATTTTTGCATGCGTGTATCCAACTATTTGAGAAATGAAATGTCATCGAACTCTGGTTCAATTGATGAACGAAGAACAACAAACACGAAGACAACCCATAAGGTATTCCAGACACCAACTATTGGAGTTTGATAACATTTCCTTCATCAAATAGTTGTTAAACGATGGCAAAAATAGAAGATTGAGATTAGAGAGACGTCGAGCACATGGTACAATTGGAGGATAGAGTTGTACAAGTAGTAGCTTCTCACGTCCTCAACAATCAACTCTATCTTTTTACAAAATTTAGCTGTGGGCGGGTGAGATGAGTGAATTGATGGCTAGGATTTTTTATGATTGAGAAATGGGGTATGCTTTATTGAGTTTTAAAGAAGTTAATCGGGTCGTGGAAGTCGCATTTCACATATGGTGATTTCAGTAAGTTAATGGTTTGGTTGAGTTGTAATTTGTTATGTGAGATTTTTGTACAATACATTTACAACGAAGGAAACGAAATATGAAGGATGATAGATGAAGTGCAACATCTCAAAGATGAGTGATCATTGAAAATAATTTTGAAATTTAATGAGTAAACTATGATTAAGTGTAAGTTAAATGAAGAATGAGACAATGATTTGGTTAAGCTGTGTTTTTTTTTTAACGATAGTAACTTATCACGTGGCCGCGTCAAAGAATAAAATAATTGACTTTTTAACGTGATGGATGTAGTGCAAATGGGAAAACAGTGAGCACTATGAAGTTTAGTCATTAAACCGTGATGATGATAGAAAATGGGTGATCATCTAAACAATTAACTGCAAAGCTTAATGTCAATTATTGAAAATAACCCATTGGGCCAAAAAGTAGAAACCCTCAAAAAGAAAAGGACAAAAAGAATAGAACAGATGTCTAGCCCTCCATTTCACTGTTTTGAATTCAACGTTAACTTCCAGACTTTCTTGCGCAGTCCAGTTTTCTGTTTTCACTTATCCAGTCACGAAACCACAGCAGAAAGATCCCGAAAATGGAAAATCAGAGTAGAAAGAAGAAACAGGCGAGTAAGAAGAAAGAGATTTCTGAGAACAGAAGTCCTCTTCAAGATTTGAATGGCCAAGTTCTGATTCACAGAAAGAATTACAGGAAATTCTGTACAAATTCTTCTTCTGTTTCTGTTGAAGCTCCCAAAGAAAGATCTTTACATTCTTCCAGTTCTTCCTCTTCTACATCATGTTCCTCTTGTACGGAAACCCTTCTTGCGAAATTGTCCAAACCTCAATTCAAATTTACAAACTGTACCACCCAAAAATCAGCAGCAGCAGGAGGAGGAGGAGATAGTTCATTGGTGCTCAGATCTAAGGGAAATGATATTCGCAAAAAGTCCATATCCCAGAAGCTACGGAAGAACCACCCGCCTTCGCTTTATCAGAGGAAAATTAATAAAAAATCAACACTTTCTTCTGGTCCTCGCTATCCAGTGAATACATCGAAGAAAGGGTTAGAAGAATTTGGGGAAAAGATAAAGACATTTCAGGAAAGTGGCCCAGGTGAGTCAACCATTGATCTATTCGGCATATCCAATAATATCAATAGTTTAAATAGTGTTGAAAATTGTACACCTGCGGGGAAAATAGCTTGTGGCTCTGGTTTAGAAATTGTAAATTTATATGACAATAAGAATAAAAGAGAAGACTCAATTTCAAGAACAAGTGATAGTAATTGTAGTACTGCTACTAAAACTCCTCCTGTTGAGGCCTCTGTATCTCCTGAGATTCAACGCGAGTCTCACTCAAAAGTGCTGGTTTCCACAGCATTAATGACGCCTATTTGTTATGGTGCTGGGCACCTTGTCTCGGGAGTCACGGATAAGAGAAAGTGTAGATCGAGAGGGATTCTTACAGTAGGTCGTGAAAATGCTAATCTTTTTGAGTATAAATGTAATGAGGGGAAAGTAATTAAAGAGTCTCGGGCTTCTTTGATTCCTATGCCTGCCGAAGCTTCGTTGCACTGGCTGATGTCCCCATGTGATGAGGAGCACGACGGAAATGACAGTGATTTGAAAAAGAGGTTGGAACGTTGTAGGATGATATCTGGGAACAATTCCATGTTGCTTGATTTAGGATCTTCACCTTCAACATTAAGCGGTAATGCATCTGATTTCGTATGTGATTCTGATAGCTACTGTGTCAGTAGTAATGTAGGTGATACAGCAAGTACTGGGAAAACAAGCAATGTTTTGCTTTCTCCAAGAAGAGCTCCTGAGCTGCAGGGGTTTTTGGGCCCTTCTTCCAGAAAAATAGATGAGTTTTTCTTAGTTGATACTCCTCATCGCACACCTACTGATAAGGCTATCAGCTCACGAGACGACAAAAACTACAGTTACAATCAGATTGGAGATAGTGCTGCAGCGTCTGTTGGTTCTTTAAGTAGTGGAAATGTCATTCAGACACCAGATTCAAATTCAGGCTCAGAATGGCATATTGATGACTATGAACATCAAAGACGTCACTTTGAATCAGAATTTGAGTCCGTGACGGAAATTCTACAGGGAGTTAGCCTATCGCCTAGAAGTAAGATGTCAATATGTGATACACCTGGTTTGGATATGCATTGCACCGACTTGGCATCACATTCGCATTCTATTGACCTCAACCAACTTCCCCAGAAGAATTTGGACAAAACATCTATTGTCTTTGAATCAATGTCTGAGAATCTATCACTATCCCAGATGAGGATATCATGGAGGGATGGACTAGTGAGCCAGACATATGAGATGGATGAATTTGATTGCTGCAGGTGCTTGTCAGATGAAGATGTTGATGCTGATGGATGCGCCAACAAGCATCTAATGGCTTTTCCAGGGACTGAATCCAGTGAAAACAAAGAATGTGATGTGTTGAGAAATAGTGATCTTAAATCTCCTGTGCTGGAGAGTGAATCCAACATATCTGACATGCAAAAGGCAATATTATCACCACATAGACGAAACTCATGTGCTGAGTCCATATGCACTAACGGGGGTGGCTTAGTTGCTTCAGGGGATTCAGATTGGACGATTTGCTACAAAAACCACTTCATTTGAGTCTGATAATCACAAAAAATTCTTTGCAAGTAAGTTATTTTTCTTTATCTTGAGGTGGAGATGTTTTCTTTCTGCCGATGCCTGAAGTTTACCCTGGTGAGGGGATCTAATATGGTGCAGAGTTAAATTCTGTAACTTGTTTGTTTGAAAGCTTTACATTGCCAATGTGTCTAAATAAACCTGCATTAATGTACTGCAATGACAGCATAATTGATACACGACCGCCATTTCAAGCTAATTGTTTAATCAGCTATGTTTTAATTTGAGGTTTAAGATTCGGTTGGGTTTTCAGTTGGAATTTGGTAGCTTTTGTCTTCTCTCTGGTGTATGGCTTTGAAGTTGTTCTGTAGAAAGTGCTTTTTGGATCTGTTTAGTGACTGGAGATTGTTTTATTCGTTTGCTTTTATTGATTCTTCAAGCTTGCATTTTTATTTCTGACCACCAAATTACTTTCACTTTGTGGTTCTAACTTTAATTTACAAAATCATATATTACCACAAAGAAACGAAAATTGAGGGATTGATCACCTATCTTTACTGTATTTTCTATGGTTGTTTCAGTGACTCGTATGTCGATGATGAATAGTTTACTGGTTTGTAGATATTTTTAACAGTTTCTATTCGCTTCAATATTCTACATACATCTTTAGATCTAGTACCTAATGTAAATTATATTAACACCTTCAAATTCACTGCAGAAAGCTCTGGATGGTGCCAGCCAGATTTTATTCTGAACTGCATCTTTGATGTTAATAGAGGAAGGTATCTTACAAAGCGGAAGACACCTGAACCAATGTGAATAAGAGCAGTGTGGTTATCTCCTGAGCGCTATCTTTAATTATAGGACAACACCAGGGTACGAGAGAACTAACTGTACTGAAGAGTAGCAATTATTTAATTGTAGCATATTATCGATCAAGATTATGTTGAAAGAGAATTGTATTCAGGAATCTCTTAAGGAAAACTTGGACGTATTGAATTCGTTGTTTGTCAGTTAATAACGAAATAATTCTCATTATATGAATCATTCACCTGTTCTTGCCTCCTTACTTTCCTTGTGTTTAACATGCTACTAAGAATTGTGTTATTAGTTAAAATGAATAAGTTGTTGAGGGTTAGTAAAATTCTGCTTGCTGGTTCAACAGCATTTTGTACATAATTATATTTTCTGCTCCATGCTGGCTTAGTATGATATGGAATAAATTGGCTTTTCTTGATAATTTGATTTGAGTAAAATGATATATTCAGGGAAATCCAAATGCAATTATCAGATTCTGGTCTGGCATTTGTAGATAATATGATATAGCAGGAGCAGGTGAAGCATCTCTGTCAACTAAACAAGAATGTAATTAGGAAGTGTCTATTAGGCAGACTTTTATCTTATTTTCAACTTGACACAAGTAAGGAAGAATCATTCTTCCATCTCGTGTCATCTTCATGTATGAATAATCCCATTTGAGAAAATTGATTGGATGATAATATAAATAGAAATTTCTATTGAGGTACTGACGGAAAAAAGATGGGAATTCTCGTTTTTAAGAGATTAAACCGATGCCTTCTTTTTGGATGAGGCATGGAAGGAAGCCACATCATGTTAATTCAATGTCCAACGTGCACCAGATAATGCATTACATCGTCCATGTAGAATGTACTGTTCGCTTATTGTCATAGTTACAGACGAAATGATCGAACCGAAATTATAAATGGTGGTAAGTATGGATGGTAAAACATGAAACAAAGATCTTCGTTTGTGTGACTTTGGGGTGTATTTTTCCCATTCCCTTTTTTGCCCCCTTCTTTTTGTAATTGTGTACAATATAGTTTTATTACAATAGGCCTAAAGGAGGATTAGGCAGACCACAAAAGCTAGAGACCGAGAATTTCAGCTTCCCCCCATGTACAGAAAACTTCCTACAGAATTTCACTAGAAAATTCACAATGTGCGGACCTCACCGTGTATTTAAAAAAATAATAATATACGGGACCCACGTACATAGTTCATTTAAATAAATGGCTATAATACTTGAACTCACAATCTTTGCACATTCTGAACTTTTTACAAGTGGTTTGATGAAATTATGCCCTTGTTTGGGATCCATTAAAAATATAGATTTTGGGAAAAAAAATGTGTTTTGAAATAACGATTTTTCGGAGAATGTATGATTAAAAATAAAGAAAAATTTTGAATTTATGTGTAATATTTTTTTATTGGAGAATGTGATTGAAAATAAGAAATAAAAAAAATGTTATATCTTTATAATAAAGTATATGGTTGGCGTATCTAGCAAGCAACAAACCTAACGGTCCTAAACCTCTAAACATTAGTCTTTCGGGGTTGGCTTTGGGGATTGAGACCCTGAATTATGTTTGTTCAATTTGAAATATATGTTTGATCCGATTAAAATTATAATTTATTCTGCTCTCTTTTCTTATTAGCTACGCATTTTCAAGTCCAAGTCAAACAATTAATATTAATCACATCTTTTATGGATCCCACAAATTTTCAACCACATATTTCAAAAATTTTATCACAATCTACTAAAAAATTAATTTTAATCCCCACTAAACACCGAATTTTAAATTTTAATTTCCCCAAACATGGGCTTAATTTAAAAAACAGTGGTAAAATAGTTCCAGTAACACTTGCAAACATTACTTCTTTTTTTTTTTCTAACGTTTGTAACATAACACCACTCTATGGGTCTGCTAAATATTCCCCATCGATATGAATATTTGTAAGAAAAGTAAATTTCATGAACAAAATAAAATACAGATAGGTTTAAGGGGACTTTTGTGACGATTTTTTTGTCGTTCTAGAATGTTATCCTAAATAGATAGTGAATCTTCATGTAGGTTTAATACATATTAATGAATACTCTCACCGTCCCAATTATATAGGCTTGTTTCGTTTTTCACACTGATTAAGAAAGTTTCTTCAATGTCATTGGAAAATTAGTTTTTGCCAAGAATTTTTCTAATTTACCCATATTTAATTTTCAGCATGTAAAACTAAATTATTGTTGGAATTAATAAATAATGTGTTGAAGAAGAAGAAGAAGAAATGAGAGTTATTCCATAGTTCCAAGAAGTGGGAAATGTGTGTGATTGGATATTTCAAGAAGTTAACATATTAAGTGAGGAAAATTTAATAAGAGTATATTGGTAAATGAACACAACAAANCATATTAATTGAGGAAAATTTAATAAGAGTATATTGGTAAATGAACACAACAAAATATTCTACATTAGGAAACAATCCTATATATTTGAGACAATGAAAAAAAGAAATGCAGTCTATATAATTGGGACGGAGTGAGTAACATTTTAACTTTTTTTTTTCTTATTTAACGGAATCCAATACCGTCTAACTTGACTTTTTAAACACGCATAGAGGAAGAAAAGAGTATAAAGGGTGGGATCATTAGTGCATATGCTGCTTGTATTTCTTGTACTAGTATTCAAGTCAAATAACTAAACATATGACTTGTTCAATGCTCCCAAATCTTTAATGGTATAAGGAAATTTGTTGGAAGAAAATGACTTTGATCAATAATTCTAACCAACCCCAAAAGGGGCTGAAAAATCTTCAAATATCATTCATTTGTTTCTTCTCTCAAAAATCTTGAGCAAATTAAGGAGAAGATGGAAGGCCTAATTCCAAAGGTATTCAAAAGCATCAAGAAAAATGGAGTTAGAAGGCAATACAAATCTCTCTCTTCTGGTGCAACTGATAAAACTCAGTATAATATTGCTGATTTTTACACAAATGATTATAGTCATCACAACAAACAATATGAGTATGGTGGTTTGCAACAATCCGAAAAGATCTCGGGTTATCATGCAGCTGGTGGGGCGGGGCGCCACCACAGGCGCCACTACTCCGTTGATTTCGATTATTCTGCAGCCTCGGAGTTGGAGGATTCTGTTAAGTCCAAGCAACTTGTGAGGTTCAGGAGCCTCGGAATGTTCTCATGTGTGACTGGTGCATGAAATTAATAGGTCACTTTATTGGCAGTTTAGCATATCAAGGATTCATGGTTCTTATTTCCTCAGTCAACTTGTTGTTTTTCTTGAAGATTTCTTTGTAAATATTCTTGAGAAATTTATGAAACTTGGGACACAATTCTCCGTTATATGCAAGACAAATGTTGATATAGAGAAAACTTATCAATCTGTTCGTGTCGTGTTGGTTTTAGTTATTGCAGCTTATTCGAATGGGTAATTATATTACCACTACAAAATTTACTTACTACACCACATTATAATCACACCA